>CAIGRK010009100.1:0-12926 GCA_903798315.1 Fraxinus greggii | reverse complement strand
ATAAGATGCCCACAATTTGGACAATAGAGGAGAAGCAATGGAAGGATCCAAGACACTTTCGCATATTCATCTTCATCTATCTAACAGCATTCTTCAGGATGTCTTGAAGGAGAAGACATCAGCTGCATTATGGTTGAAACTAGAGCAATTGTACATGACCAAAAGTCTGACCAGCAAATTGGATCTGAAGCAGGGGCTTTATTCTCATCGCACGGGAAAAGGCAAGTCATTGGAAGACCATTTGGCTGTGTTTAAAGAGATTGTTGCTGATCTGGAGACATTAGAGGTAAAATATGATAAAGACGACTTGGCCTTAATCCTGTTGTGCTCCCTGCCTGGTTTAATTTCGTCATTTAGGGACACGATTCTGTACATTTGTGACACACTCACCATTGAAGACGAGTATGATGTCTTATTCTCAAAGGAAAAGATGAAGCATCTGGTTGGAGCTGGTTCTAGGAATGATGAAGCTCTTGTAGTTTGTGGTGATCAGCGAAGAGGCAATTCGAGGGTGAATTTCAGCAATAGGGTTTGTTACACATCAAGAGAGATTGTGAGAAGTTGCAGGGTAAGGATAATTCAGCTGCAAATCGTGGGAGACAATCAGGGACTTCATGTGAAGTTGACATCGCATAGGGCTTTGTAAGTGAGGGAGATCTTTTGACAATTTTTGAAGTAGAATNGTGATCAGTGAAGAGACAATTCAAGGTTGGATTTCAGCAATAGGGTCTACTTTTACTGCAAGAAGAAAGGACACATCAAGAGAGATTGCGAGAAGTTGCAGGGTAAGGATAATTCAGCTGCAAATCGTGGGAGACAATCAGGGACTTCATGTGAAGTTGACATCGCATAGGGCTTTGTAAGTGAGGGAGATCTTTTGACAATTTTTGAAGTAGAATCCAAGCCTGATGAGGAGTGGATTTTGGATACAGCCGGTGTGTTTCATATGAGTCCCAATAGGGATTTGTTTGAATCATATGAAACGGTGATGCAAGGGGCCGTTGTTGTGGGAAACAACGAATCTTGTCGGGTAGCTGCTATTGAGAGAGTCGGATTGAAGTTAGTGGATGGAACAATCAGAACACTTGGCCAGGTTCGACATGTTCCAAGCTTGAAGAAGAATATCATCTCGCTGAGTATCTTGGATTCGAGAGGGTACACGTTCTCTGGTACAGGTGGAGTTTTGAAGGTCCGAAAGGGTGTCCATGTTGTATTGGAGGGACGGAGAAAGTTCTAGTTATACATCTTGCAAGGATGGGCAGAATTAGTAAAGAAATATCTGCACAGGTTTGGTACCGTAGTGGATATATAGTTTGGTACAGTACCGGTGGGTGTTGGATCTAGGAATATTTTGGAGAATACTACTCTATCGAGTTTAGGGAATATGGGTAATTCCCCTTTACCACCGCAGTTTGCGGTTCCATTGTACTCAACGGCTAGGAAAAAATCCATTGGAGATAGGTACGGGGATGTTGATCTGGATGTGCTTGCTTTTCGAGTCGTTGAAGACAACGAGTCTAGCCAAGCATTTAATGGTGATTCTACTACATGTGTGTTTCGACCCTATTTAGTAAATTTTGAATTCGTTGTGAATTTTGGAGACCCGGGGGTTGGATTCAATTGTATTCCTGTTTGGATATGGTGGAAAAGGAAGAGTATTTTCGAGTGTTGGAGAGTTTTGATTCAAGTTGAAGAGTTCAGTGTGTTTCGCTATAGTCGGACTAATTTTTCCAGGTGAAAAAATTCTGGAGCTTCGTTCGTTGCATCGAAATTTGTGTCAATGTGAAGATTTTTGGGTTTTGTGACCCAAATCCAGTCCAAATTGGGTCTACGGTTTCTCATGTTGAAGTATTGGGTTTGAAAATGCCAAAATCGGGCCCAAGAAGGAAATAAGGTGGATTGATTACTCTAGACGGACGCTTGACTCTCGCTCGAGCGAGAGGAACAAATTTGGAACAGCAAAGCAGTCGTCCGCCTCACACGATTATTGCTCAAGCTTTGTTCGAGCGACAGGTCGTGATTTTATTTCCTTATTTTTCGGTTTTACCCGATTATCAACCTAGTTTCCATATTTTAGATTTGTACTAGGGTTTGGACAAGTTTCTTATAAATAGTAGACTCTTCATTCAGTTTCATTAGACCTTAAATTGCAAAAGTTGTATTATTTCCTCTCCATTGATTGTCAATAAAATATTCGATTCCTCTGCTAATATTATCTTCTTGTTTGTTTTTCCCTTTAAATCTTGTTCTTGTTTATTAATTGTGCAATCTATACTTCATATTGCGCCATATTTCATCCTCAAATTCTTAACACTAAGAAATTTGTCTTCCAGCACCTTAGCTAAGTCACCGGATATATTCACTGGCATTATAGAAGATTCAATTAAGCAGTCATAATGAAGAAGTTATGGTAGTTCGTTGATCTCGTGTAGGTGGTTGTTCAATAAATTGTAGAGATTATGATGGCAATGCCCCAAGCTCCTCAAAGTATAGCCCTCATTTCGGATAAATACGAGATGAAGACTCCGAATGATGTTCAAATTCCTCAATGGAGTTGGAGTGCACAATACAACCTTCAAAAGGCTTTGAAGGATGTTTTATTGAAAATGTGTTGGCTACGAAGTTGTCAACAGTGGCAACTGGAAGCATATGTCTGATTCAAATGTCTAAGAATGGCACGAAGTAAGTGGAATGCTCCGGTCCTCTTCCGTAGGTTACAAATTGAAGTTTGCTGGAAAGAACTTTTTGAACTCACTAGTCACTAGGATATCTTCAATAAATCCCTTTATGTACTTGATTGACATATCTGCCACTAGAAGTGACACTGTAGTATGTTTAGCTTCTCTCATTCCTAGTTTCTTGAAAATAGAAAGGCCGTAATTTATTTTTGCATCAAAATCACAAAAAACTATAAAGTAAATTTATGAATGGAAGTGCATGGTCTACTAAAGCTTCATGTGCCTTTTAACTTAAGAGGTAATTTATTTTGGAGAGTTGTTTTGCACTCCTTAAGCACGACCGTGACATTCTCACTCAGTTTCCTTTTATTGGACAATATTTCGTTCATTAATTTGGCGTATCTAGACATTTGCGACCTTTCTGGAAACGGGATGTAAGGCACATATATTTGTTAATATTATTGTTCAAAATTGTATTTTATAAGTGGGCTGATTATTGGGCCTATACTATGATCAATTGGAATGGAAAATGGATGTGACTTTGGGTTTTGCCCATGGGATCGCATGGGCTTAGAGGCACAAAGATAGAATAGAACACTCTTAGAAAAGATTAATGGTAGGTTATTAAATGCTGAATTACCTTTTAATTAATGGAGGTGAAGCTTTACTCGGTGCTTGTCATATAGTAAATAAAATTCATTTGAAAAAGAATAAGGTCTCTGCATATGAAATATAGAAAGGAAGAAACCAAATATAAGTTATTTTAATTGTGGGCGTGTCTTACTTATTGCAAGAATTTTGATCTTAAGATAACAAAATTAGGCACTATAGTATAAAATGTGCATTTGTGGGATATGCTTCAAATAGCAAGACTTATAGATTATTAAATATAGAATCCAATGTTATATTAGAATCAAGATATGTGCAGTTCTCCGAGAATATATTGGCAACAAGAAACTCTCAAAATAAAACTCATGTAGACATTCTCGCTTTTAGAAAATCACAAATGGAAACATCTATGAGAGATGTTGAACTATTAAGTGAACTTTGAAGTAGCAAGAGAGTTAGAAAAGAAAGGATTTAGGATAGAACGAAATAGACAACCAACGTATTTCTTTCTACTTAGTCGAGGAAGATAGGAAGGATGTTGTAAGAACAATTCATTTTGTTCTTCAAGGTGAAAGTAATCCTGAGACTTATAAAGACTTAATGTCTTCTAAAGATTGTATATTTTGGAAAGATACAATAAATGATGAAAAAGATTTTATTATATCTAAAAACACGAGAAAAATTGTCGATTTACCAAAAGGATCTAAATTCATTGGTTGCAGATGGGTGTTTAGATGAAATATAATTTTGATAGTACACTCAATGCCTATAATGCTAGATTAGTAGCTAAGGGATATCGATAAAATGAAGGAATCTGTTATTTTGTCAAATATGCACATGTCGCTAGGATAATCTCCACAAAGATTTTGTTTGCATTAGCATCAATGTTTGATTTACATATTCATTAAATGGATGTCAAAACGACATTCCTAAATAGGGATCTCGAAGAAGAGGTCTATATGGAATAATCAGAAGGGTTTATTCTACCAAAAAATGAACATAAAATATGCAAGTTAGTTAAGTCCTTTTATGGATTAAAACAAGCACCTAAAAAGTGGCATGAGAAATTTGATTATACAATTATGTCAAACGGTTTTATTCATAATTCAGTAGGTAAATGTTTATATATTAAAGTATGATAATTTTATTAATGTTTGTATGTTTTTATGTGGATAATATGTTAATTATTAGTTATGACATGGAAGAGATTAAAGAAATAATGAGGCTTCTATCCTCCACGTTAATGAAGGATCTTGGGCAAGTGGACATAATCCTTGGTATTAAAGTTAAGAAAAATAGTGGGTGTTACTCATTAAGCCAATCAGATTATGTTGAGAATGTGATAATTAAGTTCAAATATTTGAACATTAAAGAGATAAATACCCCCATTTAATCCAAATATCAAGTTAGTAAAGAATGATGGACGAGCAATTGCTTAAATTGAATATGCAAGTGCAATTGGAAGTCTTATGTATGCGGTACAATGTACAAGATCGGATGTTGCATTTGCTGTGAGTAAACTAAGTAGGTTTACTATCAGTCAAAATTCTGAACATTGGAAGGCCATAGCAAGGGTTCTTGGTTACTTTAAAAAAACCAAAAATCTTGGACTACAATTTTCAAAGTTCCTGACTGTCCTTCAAGGATATACCGATGCTAGTTGATTTAGGCTGGGTATTTACTCTTGGAGGAGGTGCAATTTCTTGAAAGTTTAAGAAATAAACTTGCATTACTCACGCAACAATGGAGTTAGAGTTTGTAGCATTGGCCGAAACACGAAAGAAGCCGAGTGGCTAAGGGATTTTCTATATAAAATTCCTTCGGATGAAAGGGATATATTTTCAATGCCTATCGTGTATGACAGTCAAAGCCACTTTAGTTTGAGCATATATAATGAAAACGTCTAGACATATGAGTCTAGGACATGAGTATGTGAGAACATTAATCAAGCATGGAATAATTTCTTTTATACATGTTAAGCCTAGTGAGAACTTAGCTGATTTGTTAACTAAACCTCGAGAGTAAAATCAACATCGAAACAATGGTTGAAACACCTTGATTAAGTCCACCAATGATGGCAACCTTGCCGAAATATGCTAAATATGTATATCTAGGTTCAAATTGTAATAATAAGTCATTTGATAAGTGCATAAGTTTTAGCACTATTAACCTATTTTAAACCCTTTCCTTGATAAATAGTACTGGTTATTACGGTTGGAGGTGATGGTTTTCCATATCAAAATATATTTTTACATACAATCATCCCATATAATCAAAGAGAGATTATCAAATTCCTTTACATATTTATTTCAAAGTTTTCACTCGTTCATATTGAAGAAACACTCGTGCTTTGGTATTCTTCCTAAGGCTTGATTAATATTTCGAACTATTTATCATTTGAATCCTTAAAAGCATTTGGAGATGAGGCAAATATCGGTTGAGAACAACGTTTACTACATGTTCTAGTCTTTCCATCTTCATTCTATTTTTCTCTCCATTGTTGTTATTTCCAACAATATTTTAACTACTACCAGTGCATTTGATTTTGGAATGTCTTCATCCTTCTCATCGTTGGCCTCTTCCAAATATGTAGATTGCTCTTCCTGTTGAAAATTAAGTCGAAAATGTGTCTATCCTTTACAACTATCTTTTTACATGTATTTCTGGTAGCTGGACACCACTTCTTGTTGTTAATTGTCATAGCACGTACTTGCTCATTTGATTTAATTTATGTATTACTAGGGAAGAAACCACGTGGATTTATTGTCGTTTGTAAGGCTATCTATGTTGTTGAAGTTTCCAACTTCTTAACAGATTCTTGTTGACCAAGAAAGTTGGTCTCGAACTTTTGGATGTATTCGTTAGTCTTTGCATATATTGAGTGAGAATTCTCTCAATGATGGCTTTCTTTCTTATTGAACTCCTATTTGATTTCCAATATTCTTATTGTTGGACTCCTCCTTCTGGCTGTAGTAGCTACGATTGCAACATACATTGCTACGGTGCTGCTGTGGCAAAAAGCTAAATATGATGTTTAAATTTACTTGAGTTGCGGTCCTCTATGATTTTCTTCAAACCCTTGATTTAGAATTGTGCTTTTAAGATATTATTTGAACCCCATATTGAATTTCGATATGTTTAATAAATAGAAATCTAATTTTGGGTCAAGATTACTATTTTTGCCTTAAAAAAATTCCCGCATCAACCAAAAAATCGAGTTCTGTTTTCATCCTTTCCTTTAAGAAAAACTCTAGTTAAATGAGAAATAAGTAAATCTCCATTAAATTTTTTTCTTGCTCGAGCAACAAATTCTCTACTTAAGCAAGATGATCTGCCTAAAAAATCTTACCTCTCAATTTTCTAGTTTTAGCTAAGAAATTCTTGCTCAAGCAAGAACACTTGGTCAATTCTTTGTCAATCCAAGCGTACACATCAACTCTCTTTTTTCTCCTCGAGCCTTTATGTCTTGATAATTAACCCTTCCAGTTTTTTACTTCAAAACATTGACACCTTCTCATTTTATGTTCCAACTTCATCAACGTATCTCACGCTCAGGAATTTCTTCCTAAAACACAAAAAATACTATAATCAATAATAATCGACTCAAAATTCTCCATATTATTATCCAAAATTCTTCGTTAAGCGGTCTACATGTGTACTTATCTAATTACGTTGTAAACTTATCTAGACTTATATATGAATAAAACAACTAGCAAGATCATTTTTCAAATATTATAGTTACTCTTGTAAATTAATTAACCTAGAACAAAAAAAGAAAAAAAAAAAGAAAAAAGGCAATGAGGAAAATAAGTACTTTAACATTTTCAAAAAAATCACACAGAGGTTACTTGAATTTTCATGTTACACTTATTGCTAAAACGTGATCCAAATTCATTTAGTATTGAAGGATTGGTTGAAAGATGTCAAAATATAGACCAAGAAATTTGGAGCAGAGTCTGGCGCCTGGGCGCCACTATTCAGGTGCTTGGGCGCCAAGCGGGTGTAAAAATCGGATTTTATTTAGAGATTCAGCGCCTGAGTGCCATGCTGAAGCGTCGTCTATTACTCACTTATTGCGAACCTTGGCATTCAAGCGCCTCGCGCTATTCGTTGGGCGCAACGCTACCGCTTGAGCGCTGCAACCACTCAGGCGCCATTGTTATTCTGCCTAAGGCATATCAAGATTTTGACTAATTTTGGGACTTTCCACCTAAAACACTATATTTAAGGCTTGACATGTAATATACATAGAGTTGGATCTTCATTATGATAGAGAACAAGTTAAAAACACAAAATTATTGTATTTTTTCTTTCATTTATAGAATTCACCTCCTCTACCCATGGTATTTCCACGTAAATCTTGTGTTTGTGATTGTTTACTTTCTATTTCCATATTACACTCCTTTCTTGAATCTAATAATTGATATCAAAGAAAATTTGTAACCCTTTATACAAGTGATATCAGAGCGAGATTCGATCAACTTAGTTTGAGGTTTGGCTTTTTGTAATGGCAACCATGAAGTATGAAATTCTATTTTTGGATTGCAGCAGCGGATTTTTGTTATTGCAAGTAAAGATGTGAGCAATGCTCGCTCAGATAGGCTTGGATGATACTTTGTTGGGATTTGACAAGATGCCCTTAACTTGGACGTTGGAAGAAAAACAGCATAGAGATCGAAAGACTCTGTCCCAAATTTATCTTCATATTTCAAGTCAAATTCTTCAAGATGTTCTTAAGGAGAAAAGTTTAAATTGGAACAATTTTTCATGACGAAGAACTTGACCAGTAAGTTACACTTGAAGTAGCATTTGTATTCTTACCGCATGTCTGAAGGTACGTCGCTTGAGGATTACTCGACCATTTTTAAGGATATTGTGGCCAATTGAGAAACTTTGGAGATTAAACATGATGAGGAAGATCAGTGATTGCTTTTATTATGTTCACTATCCACTTCATTTATGTCTTTTAGAGATATAATCTTATACAATCGTGACACTCTCACCATTGAAGAAGTATATAATACTCTGTTTTCAATGGAGAAGATGAAGTATCTTGTTTGATCTGAAGCTGATGAAGAAGCTTGTTGTCCATGGTAGTGATACAAGGGACAAATCAAAGCGCAATTCCAACAATAAAATTTGTAATTACTACAAAAAAAGAGGCACTAAGAAGGAATACTATGAGTTGCAAAATGCCGAAAAATTAATTGCAGCAAATTAGAATGGAAAACAACCAAAAAATTCAGATGAAACCAGTTATGCAAAAGATTACTATAATGATAGGGAACATTTGGTTATCTTTTACCGAGACTCTAAACCTAACAAAAATTGGATTTTTGATATAGTTTGCACTTTTCATATCTATTCTAATCGGGATTCATTTTCAAAACGTATAACAATTTTAAAAGGTGTTGTCGTAATGAGAAATCATGCACTTTGTAAGATAGCTGGTATTGGAAGGGTCAGAATTAAGATGTTCGATGTGATTGTCAGGACACTTTGCAATGCGAGACATGTTACAGATTTAAAGAGAAATCTTATCTACTTGAATACCCTTAATTCCAAAGGGTACAAGTACACAATGGTGAAGGTAGAGTCATGAACGTTAGTAAAGGTGTCCGTGTTGTAATGAAGGGGAAGAAAATGTCCCAATTATTTGTCTTGCATGGTTCTACATAATCTTTGGATACCAATTATCATAAATTAGGCACTCAGGTGGATTTTGAGCTTGGCATAGAACCATTGGAGTTTTGTTTAGGGTCTATATTAAAGAATACATTCAGGTCGAGTTCAGAAGTTATGTGTAATGTTGCTTTGGCACCGCTAATATTCAATTACTAGAGACAGACCCAAGTGAGATATTTGGCCTCCACAAAGGTACGGGGAAGCTGGTTTATTTGCTTATACCTTAAATAAGGTTGAAGGCAATGAGTTTAGCAAAGAACCTACTACAGAAGTAGTTAATTGTGCTGATTTTATTATAGGGTATGTGTCTGCTTTATTTGTTAATTATTGAGTTATTTGTGATCTTGTTGCTCGTGGTAATACTTAGAGAAACTTTGGGAGCCAAGGTAATATTACTGAATAGTTATTGAATTTAGTAAATATTCAGTTATTAAGTTTGTCCTAGTTGGGCTTTATAGAAAAGGTGGAGAATTTTTGTTGAATAGTTAAGTTTTATTCCTTACAGTGGAATTCATATGCCGGTGGAGAGTTTTTTGAAACTTCGTTAATTGTAGTAAAATTTGTGTCAATGTGAAAATTTGTTGAAATGTGACTTAAATTCACTTGGTATTGATGGATTGGTTGAAAGAGGTCTTGAAGAAGTCAAAATATGAACCAAGGAATTTGAAGGAGAACAGAGCCACTATCGGGCGCTTAGGCACCAATCGAGTGTGAAAATTGGATTTAATTCAGAGATTCGGCTCCTGAGCACCACGCTAAAGCATCGTATGTCACTCGTTTACATAAGCATTGGCGCTTGAACGCTTTACACTGCTCCCTGGGCGCGAGCCTGCAACTCGAGCGTCGCTATTATTCGGCCCAAGTCCTGTTCACAATTTTTGACAAGCTTTGGAACGTCTATTTCACCTAAAACACTATAATTAGAGTTTAACATGTATTCTATATATAGTTGGTTCTTCATTGTGATAGAGAGCAAGTTGGAGATACAAGATCATTTTATTCTTTTATCATATATTGAATTCTCCTCCTCTACCCGTGGTGTTTCCAGGTAAAATCTTATGTTTGTGATTGTTTACTTTCTATTACCATATTACTTTTGTTTATTAAATCTAACAAGTATAAGGATGGAGTCCAGTAGGGACCAGTGAAAGCATATGCCCATACTAAACTTTGGGTTATATATATATAGGCTTTTCAATTCAACAGTCCAAGAAGCAATTAAAAAAGCACGCGGAGGCCACACATTTCAATTTCAAACCACAGATTTTACTCTTCTCAACTATTCGTCTCTCCACTATGACTACACCCTAATACCTCACTATTTTAGCCTCTCATTCTTGTCTCTCGCTACCTTCTACCACTTACCACCACAACTCTGTCGGTCTCTCATCCCCTACTGCTATCTCTTTCAGCCTCATATACTTCTTCTTCTAGATTCTTCATTTTTGGGAACATAGTTTGGTGTTTTGCCAATAAAGTGTTGTTTCTTAGAATCTGATTGGTGAGCATCTTTTTCTTTTTCTATTTTAGGGTTTAAGTAACAAGCTTCTAGAGGTTAGCAAATGGTGGGGGTAAGCTGAGGACAGTCTGCCACATCTTTTCTTTATATTGGGGGTGAGAATTTTTTGTGTGTAGAGGTTTTTCTTGTGTCTATCTAACCCATTTAGGAATTAGGTGTGTGTTCTATCTTTTGAAAAGTTCGAGTTGGGTCAAATCCCGCATGTGGAAAATTTCCATGCCGATGTTCTTTTGAAACTAGCAAGTAGCAAAGATTCCGAACTTTCTACTGTTGTGCCTATAGAACACCTCCCTAGACCCTCTACTTCTAAAAGTGAAGAGGTAATATGGGTCGAAGATATTCTTCCATGGATGCAACCTATCATAACATTCCTCAAAGATCAAGCGTAGCTTTTTGAAAAAGAGAAGGCGCAAAAGCTCAGAAGATGAGCTGCATATTTTGTTTTCTAGGATGATGTGCAATACAAACGAGATTTCTTCCTATCCATACTCCGATGCGTAGGCGGTAAACAGGCCATCTACATGCTCCAAGAAATTCATGAAGGGTTTGTGGCAACCATACAGGAGGATCGGCTTTGTTTAGTGTTGAGGCAGTGACACTATTGGCCTACGTTGAAAAATGATACATAACAATTTGTTAGAAGGTGTGACAATGTCAACGCTTCTCGACAATAAAAAGACAACCCTTCGAGGAACTAAGTGTTGTCTCTGGCCCTTGGCCTTTTTCTAAATGGGGGATTGATTTTATAGGATCCCTACCCAAACAAAGGGGCATTGTAAGTTTTGCCATCGTCGCCATTGATTATTTTACTAAGTAGGTTGAAGCCAAACCTCTAGCCAAAATTACATAAGCAAACACTTCCAAGTTTTTATAGAAGAATATTATATATATGTTTTGAATTTCCCACTCAATTGTCTCAGATAATGGGCGACAATTCGATAACAAAAAGTTCAATGACTTGTGTAAAGAGCCAGGGATCAAGAAGCATTTCTCTATCTCCACCATCATCAGGCTAATGGGTAGGTGGGGGCTGTCAATAAAACCATCAAGTTTACCCTCAAAAACAAAGTTAAAAGCTTCCAAAAGGGCTTGGGTGGATGAGCTACATCAAGTCTTATGGGCTATACAAACCACTTGTAGGACAGCCACACGAGAAACTCGTTTTTCTATGGCTTATGGGGCAGAGGCCATGAGCTCGATTGAACCATGTCTACCATCTTCTCATCGCATACGGTTCAGTTGAATATCCTATGATGGATAAGGAGATGCGAACTTGATTTCCTTGATGAAAGGAGTAATGAATCCCAAGTAAATTTACCTATCTACCAACAAAAGATGACCGATACTACAATTCTAAGGTCAAGAAGAAATCCTTCCATATGAATGGCTTTGTATTATGAAAAGTATTCATATCTTCTAAAAAGCCGGAAATGGGTACCCTTGGTCCTAACTGGGAGGGTCCCTACTTCGTCAAAGAAAAGGTTCGACTTGGAACCTACATGATCAAAAATTTGGATGGAAAAACATAGCCTCATCCTTGGAACGCAGAGCACCTGAGGAGGTACTACCAGTAGAAGTGTAAATGCTCAGTTCATGTATAGTTTGTTTAATTAAATAAAAGTATCCTTGTTAAAATTATTAAAAGAAAAGAAAAGTACCTCCCAGTCACAAAGGTCTTGGGAGAAGTCTCTGCCTATTGAGGCATCCACCAGAAAGGGAAGCGTGGGCAATTCGACGAAGAGATGGATCCTAAAATGGACTACCTTCTTATTCGTCGAAGTAGATAGTACATGCCCCAAATGACAAAAGTCATAAAGGAAGCCTCAGGATGGACGAACAATTCAACCTCACGCTCAGGAAAGATAAAGCAAAAAAGTCAATGAGCGTACAAACTTTTAAAACTTGTACAATTTTCGAATATAGAAAATCTGAAACAAAGGCTGAAGAACATCAACAAAGCAATAACATAAAAATAAAATTCGGGAAATTAACACAAGTGTAAACAAAAAAAAGATTTCACTGATAATGGCTTGGGGGCTAACCACTTCAAAAGTTGCACCATCCTCGCAATCTTATCATCTTCTAGTTTAATTTATGGCTATCATCTACTGGGGTCTGAACTTCCCTTCATCCAAAAACTCTAACCTCAACTCTGAGGTGTTGAAAGCTTGGGAGTGTACCTCACTTTGAAATAATTGGACTTCTTTCTTCAAATTTTCAATTTCTACTAAAGCAGAAGCGAGCTTTGTGACCTCTTTAGCCCGTTGCTTTCTGGCGAACTCAGCTTCAGATTTGAGTTTCTTGGCCTCCTCTTCCGCCTGGTATACCTTATTGGAAAACTCCTTATTCTTTTTTTGAAGGTTTTTAAAAATGACTTCAGCCTCTATAGCAACCCCAAATGCTCTACATGTCTGGCTCACCATGGTGGCAAACAT
>CAIGRK010009090.1:0-16315 GCA_903798315.1 Fraxinus greggii | reverse complement strand
TAATCTAACATATCAAATATTAATGGTTCATTTAGTTTCAACTCCAATAGCTTTATTGTTCACTTTAAATGTTGTTGTTCATATCAGCTACCACTATGCTGTCAACCGTCGACTATTGTTGCAATATCGACCTTTATTAGCCTCCCAAAACTAAAAATCGTGGCTCCTTCACACACACAAACACGTGTGTGTGTGTGTAATAATAATAATGCATACAAAAATAAACACTAACTTTTCTTTGTTTTCAACACCCCCTAATTTTTAGGAATTATTCACTTCAACATCATTCGATGATTATACGGGTATCCAAAGTACAAACAAATTTGGAAAAATATCTTTATTTTGAGAAAAAAAAGGTTTAAAATAATTTGCTCAAAAACCCATTTGCTTTTATTCCTTCCCAAATCCCAGGCCGAACCCCGCCAACATTTGCACTTTATTCTTGATGGACCCTCGCCTCTGCCCATGTAATGTTAACATGTAGCTAAAAATCAAATTTTAATAGATTTTAATATAAATTGATGAAATATGCAGTTGAAAAGTTGTGGATCAATCAAATACGAGGTTAAAATTAATTTATTGACTGTGATTTAAATTAAAAACTTGATTTTAATAACTACCAAATAGGACTAAATATGAAAAGTGAAAAGTACAAGTTCAGTAATATACAAAAATTGGTGAACAAGGTTCCCATGTTTTTTTCTTTTTTAAATGGAGGAAAATATTTTATGGAAAACGATCCCGAAAAAACTAGAATACGAACAACAGATAAGAATTACCTAAGTACACATTACTGAATAGAAACTGTTGCTCCTCATCAAATGAGACTTATAGAACTGGCCACTTGACAACCACGTAATATAACACACAAACTCAGATCCGCACTCCATATCGCTATCCTACCTGACCTATTTGAGACCCTTAAGTAGTCGAAGTTATAATATGAAATGTAATCATGCCCCAAATACATGCTGTATTTTGTAAATTTTCCTCATCATTATAATATAAAATTCTTTATTTTGTTAGTTCACGGTCAAACTACAAAAATCATTCAAAATCAGTGTCATAAAAAGGAAAAAAAATATAAATACACCGTGCCTACGAGAATTCAATATTTTAGAAATAGCTCATGTTACTATTGAAATAATTGGCTATGTATAAATAGTACGTAATAAAATAAAGAAGACATGTTACTTCGTTTATACTAAAGAACGTTTACATTGACATTAAATCTCAACAAAGTTAATTTCATTTATGGGACTCTCCGCGCGTGTGTGTAGGCACAATTATATAACCATAAAATAATAGTTCGAATCGTCATCACGCAATTTAGAGTCGAGAATACCAACTTTTGCTAATCCAATTGGTTAGAACTTCGAACATTTCTTTGAATAAAAAAAAAAGAAAAAGCTTTTTATGACTCAATTGGCTATAACTTTGTGCTCATAGTGTTATATAATTGAAAGAATATGAGACAAGATTCGAGAGATTCAAGTTGAGGTCCGGAAAAATTCCCCATGTATAGGGTGGAACCACGGCTATATGGGCAACGTTGATCCACAAATTACACTTAGGCTATAAAAAAGTCTTAATTACATTGCTAATTACACGTATAGGGTGGAACCAGGACCATGTTAGGTTCTTGATTCAAGCTGCTTTTACACACATAGCCTACCTTTTAGTATGTGTTTTTCCAAACTCTTACTTATTACAATATAAATTCATAGTAGGAGTAGTACTTAACCACAAGCACATATGATCGTTGATTTGTGAAAAATTGCACCCTTGATTTTAAAGTCATGTTGTCACAAGAGAAAATTGGTTCTTTATTTATAAAAACGAGCAAACTGACTGATCAACTACCACAAACGATTCAAATCGTCAAAATATTTCGTTAAATTGTCACGTAATCCTTACGAAAACATTCGTAAGTTCAAATTTTCGAATAACAATCGAAGCTATAAAGAACAACATTATTTTACAGTAACGTAAATATTCAATAAAAATATTTGGACGGTTTCCGTCATCGAAAACGAATTGTGCAACTATAATGTAGGCAAGGATTAATTTACTAATTTTCAGGTGTTGGAGATCAATAATGCAAATTTCTCATAACTTTAATTTTGAAAATGTTACCAATATTTTGCACGACCATATTTTTCACGTTTCTTCTTTCATGTAATAAGTCGTATGAGCAATAAATGTGATACAATCTTAAATTTGACATGCAAATATGTATTGTCAACTCAATTATTAGTAATTTAAAAGAATTAAAGAAATTCACGTCTTTAAGCTGTGCTTTTTCGAGCTTAAATTTTAAAATCTCAGATCATTAGACCGACAAATATGAATGAAATTTATGAAATCTTCGATGTTTTCCATATATATAACTTATTAATGTAAAATTTACAAATTTGGCTAGTTATCATTTAACAGCAATTCATCAAAATTCGAAATTACAATTTTCAATATCATAGAAAAGAAATATTAAATGAAAAATTGAAAAATGCAAAACCCTTAAACTGAAAATAAGTGAATTGATAGTAATAAATACACAAATAATCCATCGATATGAATAGCGTTCTAAAAATGAAGAAAAAAGGCCTAAGTGGAAAGCATGAAGAGAAAGCTTCCCATATATGAATAGGCATGAAAAAGACGATCAATTCTATTTCTACAAAAATGCTACTTTCACAGCCCGAGCTCACAGCTCGGGTCACAGTCCTCTCACAAAACGGTGGGGTCCGCGATTATTTTAATCGCCGGCCTTGCCCTGAATGTGAGAGGGCTGTGACCCGTGCGGTATCCCGGACTGTGAATGTAGCACAACTCTTATTTCTAACCGCGTAATGCAAAGGGCAGGCGCTAAAAGGAGGGCCTTTTTATTATTTTTATTTTCTAAACAAACAAATAAATAAAAAGAATAACTTTTAATGATTTTATTAAAATAAAATAGAATAATGAGCGTCTAAAACTAATTATTAATATTTTAAAATATCTAAAATAATACTAAAAGTGATAAATGCCTTATTACAGTTCGAGTTCAAAAGTTTTGAGACTTGATCTTACTGTCTTATCACACTCGTATTAACCTTTTAAAGCCTTAGATATGAACATGTATCAATATCGCACGTAAGATAAGTTTTTCCGATCAAAATTTTGAAATCGATGCATTTTATTTCTGTCTTCCCCTACTTTTCATGCACAACAATATTTTCCAGATATAACATTTCTCCTTTACCGCTATAAGTCATAAACAATAAAAAATGTGACCAAATCTTAAATTTGTCATGTATTTTCTATTTGATCATTAGTAATTTCTAAGAATTCGAGCCACATTATCCTTTTGAATTGAGCTTTAATCACACGTATATTCCACTTTCAATCTATACTACTCGAGTTCTATTTTTAATATAATGTTATTTATTTTTTGTGCTCTAATTTAATTATAGTAATACATAAGAAAAGTAATTCATGTTTCGATAATTTTTAATATGTTTAACTTTCAAAGAAGCTCGTCAATCAAAGCTTAGTAAATTATATAACTCTAAGCGCAAAAATATCTCCTCATTTTTACACATATAGCCCTCTTACTTTTTTGTGCATTTTTTTTAATGTATAAAACTTTTCACATTGTTCTCGATTCATTGTTTATTATACACGTTACCTTTCGGTTTTTTTTTTAATACTAATATCATCGTAATTATTATCTTTGCTATCGTGACCCTATCTTTCCGAACTCTAGTTTTAATACTCAGATAAATCGACCCACAAAAGGAAAATTATATAAAATCTTATATGTTAATTGTATGAAATTTTATAGTTACCATTTAATTGCAGTTTATCAAAATTCAAAATTACAATTTTCTAATTTCACAAAAAAGAGGAAAGAAAATAAAAAAATATTCTGCCCCTAAATATTTGCAGCAACGTTAGCATCGTACTCTAATATTCCAAGATTCTCCCTATAAATATCCTTTTTCCAATTACAGTCTGAATCGCCACCTCCCAGAAACATCTCCCCCCCTCCTTCTTCTTCTTTCTTTGCAGATTTACACACACTTACATACAAAAAAGTTCAGCTTTTTATACGCATATACTGTATCTATCTCTGTGTATATTTATATATAGGGTCGGTGGAATGGCGGGAAATGATTGGATAAATAGTTACCTGGAGGCGATACTGGATGTTGGGCCTGGGATCGATGAAGCTAAATCGTCACTGTTGCTCCGGGAGCGGGGCAGGTTCAGCCCGACTAGGTACTTCGTGGAGGAGGTTGTCAGTGGATTTGACGAGACCGATCTCCACCGCTCCTGGGTAAAAGTAAGTATTTTCAGATGTGTATATCTATATATATCTGTATGTGTGTGGAATTGAGTGTTCTGTATATGTGTTGAATTGAGTGTTTTTGTGTGTGAATTATAGGCACAAGCAACTCGGAGTCCGAAAGAGAGAAACACAAGGCTGGAGAACATGTGCTGGCGGATTTGGAATTTGGCTCGCCAGAAAAAGCAGGTCTTTTTTTTTTTTTCCCTCCTTTTCTGTTTTCTTGCTGGACTTTTATTGTAAGTGTTAAGGGTAGAACCCCAAATCAAATTAAGATCCTCAAGCCCTTATACGCGAGTTAATATTTCCATCTTTGTTCAGCGTGGGGTCCTACCCTTAATTGTAGGTGTACATGATTATGTGATACTGACGGTGAGTAATGAATTGATCGATGTTTTAGTTATTGATTTTACTGTTTAGTTGTATTGGCAGAGAAGGGAGAAATGGAAAGTCGATGCAATGGAATGACATTGTCAACGTCCAAGTTCTCTTGTCAATTGAGAGAAACTTTGAGCGAAAACATTTCCTTCTTTTGCAGACTTTGTCAACTGTGATATTTGTAATGCATATTAACTTCATTTCTTTATTTCTCCACTTTCCATAATGCAATTGATAATCCTTCCACAACATTTTGATTTATGGAAGAAGCTATCTTGCTTGAACACAAATCTCTGAGTTTGCGTATAATAGTTTCTGTTAAATGAGTCATAAATCATTATATTTAATTCAACCTATTATTTATTATCATAAAGGCTGCCATCTAGATTGGTCTTCTAAGAAGCACGGATACAAATACGTAATTCGAATACGCCGATATTACTTTTTTTGAAAAAATTAGGATGCGCCGATACGTGTTATAAAATTTAACATAATTTTATTTATATAAAAAAACATTAATACAGAAACGTGATAATAAAAATAAAATAAAATACTAAAACACTTTATTTTAATCATTAATTTTCAAAACTTCATTTTCTTCAATATCATCAATATCAATTTCTTCATTAACAACTTCAAGAAGTCCAACACTTTCAATAGTGTCAAATGAGTATTCGGCAATGTCTCACAAATTTTGGATTCTCCTTTTGAATAGAGATCTAATTTTCTTGATAAAAGACACAAATTGTTATGAACGAAAATCAGTTCAACTCATTGTTGAGTTATTTTATTCCTTCTCGTAGAGTGCACAAAAGAGTACACACTCTAATTTTCTCGGCACTAGATTAAGAAGAAGGTTGCACAAGAAGTTTCAAGCCAATATTTTGTAGTAAAGTGCATGTGAATCATGAAGTATCGGATACGTATCGAAAATTATGCAAAAATATAAAATAATTAAAAAATATGTATCGGATATGTATCGAAAATTTTAAAAATATATAAAATAATTAAAAAACAAGTATTCGGTACGTATTGGAGGGTATCAAAGAGTACTGGGGCTTGAATACGTATTGGATACCGGTACGTAACAAGTTTACAAGTATTGGTGCTTCTTAGTTGGTCTTGAACAACACTGGTTTTAGATAACGTTACTTTATGGAATCTTGAAATGCTTGTACAAGTTATGCTATTTTGTGTGTTGTCTATATAGATAACATTTATACTCTGCTGCATCATTGTTGCTTTTGCTGACAAATAATAAATGTGCGCAGCTTGAGGGAGAGGAAGCACAGAGGATCGCCAAACGCCGTCTTGAACGCGAAAGAGGTCGCAGAGATGCTGTTGCGGATATGTCAGAAGACTTATCTGAGGGAGAGAAAGGAGATGCAGTTGGTGATATATCTGCTCATGGTGAAAGCAATCGGGGTCGGTTGCCCAGAATTAGTTCGGTTGATACTATTGAGGCTTGGGCTAGCCAACAAATGGGGAAGAAGATGTACATTGTATTGATCAGGTATGAAGTAAAACTCTATGTTTACTGTATTGAAAAGGAATTGGAGCAATATAAACTTGGTATCTGGTGCTATTTTCTTGCACCAATAAGGTGATACTATCCAGAGGTTCTGTTGCAAAATGGTTGTTATATAATATTTCACTTTTATAATCTTGTGCATGACTTCTCCAGCTACTGAAGGGATGGTAGAAGTTTGCTTACACGTTGATGTAGAATTTTCTTAGTTAATGTTACTATGTGAAGATGTGTGTGTGTGTGTGAGAGAGTGAGAGAGAGAGAGATTAGAAAACATAGTTGGATGCATTTTGCATTATATGTTACTCATTCTTAATGCTAGCTTCCGTGCAGTCTTCATGGACTCATACGTGGTGAAAACATGGAGCTTGGCCGTGATTCCGATACTGGTGGCCAGGTAGGATTGGTACCAAGGATTTCAAATCTCGTTTACATCACAAAATTCATTGTTCTTGTCAATTCATAAATGTTGCTTTATGTTATTGTAAGTAATGTGTTGATAGATAATTAATTCTCACTTGATGCCCTAGAAAAGGTTATTTTTGCAGACAAAATGACTTCTTATTTATTTATTTTTCATTCAGGTGAAATATGTTGTTGAATTGGCAAGGGCTCTAGGTTCAATGCCTGGAGTATACCGTGTTGATTTGCTCACAAGACAAATATCAGCACCAGATGTAGACTGGAGCTATGGTGAACCTACAGAGATGCTGTCTCCTATAAATTCAGAAGGTTTAATGCATGAGATGGGGGAGAGTAGTGGTGCTTATATCATTCGAATTCCTTTTGGACCGAAAGATAAATATATTTCAAAAGAACTCCTTTGGCCATATATCCCTGAATTTGTTGATGGTGCTCTTGGCCACATAATACAGATGTCCAAGGTTCTCGGCGACCAAATTGGTAAGGGACATCCAGTCTGGCCTGTTGCTATCCACGGGCATTATGCAGATGCAGGTGACTCCGGTGCTCTTTTATCCGGTGCTCTGAATGTGCCTATGCTTTTCACTGGTCATTCTCTGGGTCGAGATAAGCTGGAACAACTTTTAAGACAAGGCCGGTTGTCAAGGGATGAGATAAATTCAACGTACAAAATAATGCGTAGAATAGAGGCGGAAGAGTTAGCCCTTGATTCCTCTGAGATAGTCATAACTAGCACAAGGCAGGAGATAGAGGAGCAGTGGCGTTTGTATGATGGTTTTGATCTGATACTAGAACGTAAACTGCGTGCTAGAATCAGGCGAAATGTTAGCAGCTATGGAAGGTCCATGCCTCGCATGGTTGTAAGTACCACATCACTAGTTTTGTGGCATATGTTCAATCATCGCTAATGTTTGCGAAACCCTCAGTTCTATTGTAGGAAATACCATTTTCTTTATTACCTGTTATTCAACCTTTGATAATATTGTTCTGGGTGAAAAAAAGTTTAGATAGCTGATCTTGAAGTTAGGTTTCCTGGTCATGATTTTCCTGAAAAATGATTCGGTGTTTTCAATTTGTTTGTGCAAATGGTTTCTACTTCCTATCTCTTTTAAGTATTACGACTTGGTGCCTAGCAATCAACTTTTGGAAAATGAAGCATTTTTTTTTTCCAATTCATTTCTGTTAAACTTTGCATCTACTCCTGTGTTTCAGATAATTCTGATTGTCTAGAGTGAAGTTGTTATCTTTCATTTCATAGAATTATAGTTTCCATGACTTCCTGTTTTATGTTTTATTCCTGGTTATGCATGTGACCTCCGTGCAATTTAATTGAGAGCATGAGTACCTGCTTGCAGGTAATTCCGCCTGGGATGGAATTTAATCACATTGTTCCCCACGAAGGTGACATTGATGCTGAAACAGAAGTGAATGAAGATGGAAAGTCACCAGATCCTCCTATTTGGTCAGAGGTTTGATCGATTTACAACACACTTATTTAGAAACACCCCATGGTTTCAACTTCTGTGCAATATATTGTCCCACAATAATTGATCACTCTTGTACCATTGCTAAATTTTAATATGGTATCTAACATTGATATTACAAGCAGATAATGCGGTTCTTCTCAAATCCAAGGAAGCCTATGATACTTGCACTGGCCAGGCCAGATCCAAAGAAAAACCTAACAACCTTGGTCAAAGCATTTGGTGAATGTCGACCATTAAGAGAGCTTTCTAACCTTGTATGTATGAAAATACAACAGTATATGTGTACTTGATACTTTCTTTGCATTGAGTGGAGCAATTAAACTAGTCTTGCCATTTAATGTAATTCTTGCCTTCATAATTTGCAGACCTTAATAATGGGCAACCGAGACAATATTGATGAGATGCCAAGTACAAATTCTTCTGTTCTTCTGTCAATCCTCAAGCTGATTGATAAGTATGATCTCTATGGTCAAGTGGCATATCCCAAACATCACAGGCAATCTGATGTTCCTGAAATCTACCGCCTAGCAGCAAAGACAAAGGTATTGTCATGTTTCTTTGTAGCTCAGGTGTTTTGGTTCTTCTGGGTATTCATATGTTGATTGATGTCAATTTTGATTGATTCAAAGGGTCTGTACTGGATAATTGAGTGAGCACGCAAGATTTCCTTTCTAATAATTGATTGGTCATCTTAAGAGTTTGTATATGAAGTATTCGATTCTGCTAAATGAAGCTTTCTTATTTCCAGGCCAAACTATGCCAAGCATGTTTCAAGATTCTCTGATAAGCTTGCTTGGTCAAAATCGTTGTCTTTTGGGCTTGTTAATCTAAATTGCTTGTTAGGAAAGATGATCAGTTCATTTGTGCCCCATTTCATGCCAAGTATTTTACAGAATACAATGGCACTGCTTGAGAAACAGTTTTTGTCTTGTCATTGAGTGACTACATGGAAGATAAATTTCACAGAATCTAAAATTTTACAAAATTATCAACACGTGGTCTATTTATTTATGTCTTGTTTCATTGTCAAGTGTGAGACTTAATTTAAAGCTTCTTTAGAATGAGTCTTAGTTACCTTTTTCTCCCTTGTTAAAATCATTCATTTTTGAATGAATCCGTGAGAAAAAAAGCGGGGGGTCTGTTTTTTCATAAATATATCCAGAAAAACCAATCAAGCAGTTGAAGCATCTGGTTCACTGGTTTCATTCCAGTCTTTTAGCATCCAGTTTTAAGCTATAAACGGACTGGCTTTTGAACCCATTCCGGTTTTTTCGATTGAATTAGCTGTCTTGTTTTGATAATGCTGGTTAAAACCATTGTACAGCTATTTTTAGCACTTCCAGACGCTCCAGCAATGAGATTTTAAGTTGGAGTTGGAATGGGATTCAATTCTCTGGTGTCTTATGGCGTTGTTGCTCATTTCTGATGTTTGCTTGTTTAATATAATTCTTTGATGCAAAATGTAGGAGTCGTTGATCAGTGAATCAAAGCTGAAAATTGGAGTTTGGTGGATGTGGTGAGTTAAATTCAGTTTGGGTTTTAAAATGTGGGCGGCTTGTGCAGTTTTGTTAGGCTGGAAAAACCTTAACAGGTTGATGAATTTTGTGGATGACATGGCTTAATCTCGTTAATAGTGGGGTTTGACATACTTTAATGTACCATATTCTTTAGTCCTTGTGAAAAAGGTATCTTCCCAACATTCTATCCAAATGCCTTCCATCTGCCAAATTTAGAACAATAAACTGTAGTTGCAATTCAGTTTTGAAGACATTAAAATGCAGAAATGGAAGACTGTAAAAAAGATCTGAAACAATTCCTAGCCTTTCTTTGAACATAAGGTTAGAATTAACTTAAATATTTTACAGGAACAGTGCAAACCACTGGGTCTCATTTCCAAATTGGTCATTTGATTGGTCCTCTGCTGACTTAGTCGTGGAAAAGTGGGATGCTTGTTACAAAGCATGAGAAGTCCCATCAAACATGCATCAAGATGAAGACCCGTTAAAATGAGTTGGTCTTCAAATTGACTCAATAACAGTCTGAGTTTAAATCTTGAGGCAAAGCCCAACCAGAAAAATGGGAGCATGGACTTCCGTTTAATTTTCTTGGGGACGTGAAACATAATAATTCATGTTAACTGAAACTTACATTGAATTGCATGTTTATATTTCTGTTCATTTATGTGGGTTAATATTCCATATGTGTGAACAGTTTCACCATCTCCCACATACCCTTTGCTTAGAGGAATTTGTTTTATAATACTTCTGGTGAAACTTATTGGGCATAAATTGATTTTTTTCGACAGGGTGTTTTCATCAATCCAGCTTTCATCGAGCCTTTTGGACTTACTCTAATTGAGGTACACCTTTTGTTTATATGCATGTTTAGCTTTGACCGTACTATTTTGTTCAGATAACGAGTGTAATTTCTTTTCCATTAAACAGGCTGCAGCATATGGTTTACCAATTGTTGCCACAAAAAATGGTGGTCCTGTTGACATACACAGGGTATTACTACTCATTTTTCTAATAAATATTGAGTAATACGGATTTTATTGTTACTATTTGTCTCCTGAAACTTATAAGTCTCAACACTGATTTTTAATTGTTGTTGCAGGTTCTGGACAATGGTCTCCTTGTGGATCCCCACAATCAGCAGTCCATTGCTGATGCTCTTTTGAAGCTGGTTGCGGACAAGCATCTCTGGGCAAAGTGCAGAGCGAATGGACTGAAAAATATTCACCTTTTCTCTTGGCCAGAACACTGTAAAACATACCTATCTAAAATAGCAGGTTGCAAACCAAGGCAACCACGTTGGTTAAGAAACGATGATGATGATGAAAATTCCGAATCAGATTCACCAAGTGATTCCTTGAGAGATATACAGGACATCTCCTTGAACTTGAAGTTTTCACTCGATGGAGATAAAAATGAGAGCCAAGAAAATGCTGATGAGTCTTTAGACCCTGAAGATCGTAAAAGTAAGCTAGAAAATGCTGTTTTGACGTGGTCTAGGGGTGTTCTGAAGAGTGCACCGAAATCTGGATCCACTGATAAAGGAGACCAGAATTCTGCTGCTGGTAAGTTCCCAGCATTGAGGAGGAGGAAACATATTTTCGTGATGGCCGTGGATTCTGACACAAGTACAGATCTTTCTGAAAGTGTTCGTAAGATTTTTGAGGCTGTAGAGAAGGAAAGGACTGAAGGCTCAATTGGATTTATATTAGCGACATCCTTCAACATTACAGAATTACGTTCTTTTCTGCATTCAGAGGGCTTGAACCCTACCGATTTTGATGCATTTATTTGCAATAGTGGTGGTGATCTTTATTATTCATCTCTTCACTCAGAAGATAACCCTTTTGTAGTGGACCTGTATTATCATTCACAAATTGAGTACCGCTGGGGTGGTGAAGGTTTGAGGAAGACTTTGGTGAGATGGGCATCTTCTATAACAGATAAGAAGGGAGAAAAAGAAGATCACCTTGTTGTTGAAGATGAAGAGACTTCAGCTGACTACTGCTATTCTTTCAAAGTTCGGAAGCCTGGAGTGGTAAATCTATTTCTTTCATACCCTTCTTTTTATGATCTTTTTGGATTTCGAGCATTTCTTGGTGCCAAGTTGAGTCTATAATGCAGTTCTTAGTGTCTCGTTAGTTGTACCATGGTCTACCTGGACTGTGCTAGCTAATCCTATTTCACTTGACAATGTTATTTTTTTGCAGGTTCCCCCTGTTAAGGAAATAAGAAAGATAATGAGAATTCAGGCACTACGTTGTCATGTTATTTATTGTCAAAATGGAAGTAAGATTAATGTAATTCCAGTACTGGCATCTCGATCCCAAGCACTCAGGTAAAATTTCTACTGGCGGTTTGGGTACATCTGTTGTAGTAGTTTATTTATCTGTTCTTTTCCATGTCATATTTTTTTGAACTTGCATGACTTCAAAAATGTTAGATACCAATCACAGGGCTCTAGTTTGATACTTCTCGAAGAAAATAATCTGTCTTCCTTCCCTCTTACCCTTCTACCCCACTTCCTGCAGCATCATAGGTTGTCCATTAATTCCTAAAAAATATTCTTATATTTCTCAAAATTTAGCTTTTCAAATGCAGCCTCGCCTCCACTAGAAGATAGTAAAAGAAGGATGACAATTAAGAACCACCATCATTTTTACGTGCACTACAACCATAGGCTATCAACTTTTTGAAGTTCTATCGTTTGATGATGCTGTTTGATGCAAAGTCTAAGAAACATTCGTGTTATATTGCAGTCTCTTTAGAATTGGATAATATATCGTGTCTTTTTCTGATTCATTTACTGCTGGGTGAATTGTATAGAGATAGTTTTGTATCAGAATTAGCGTACCTCATAAACTACCAAAAAAGTTCTCATTGCATTTGTTACAAATGGACTCTTGTTCTTTGATCCCAACGATCATCTTTACCCATGGGACACAAGGCATACATTTTATGATGCCATTTTGTCTATCTTGTGGATCTTATGTTAGCTGGAATTAACGCGTAAACCTTGGTCTCTAGGTATTTATATCTTCGTTGGGGTATGGACTTATCAAAGGTGGTGGTTTTCGTTGGGGAAAGTGGAGATACTGACTATGAAGGATTGCTTGGTGGTATTCACAAGTCTGTAGTACTGAAAGGAGTTTGCAGCAGTGCAAACAACCAAGTCCATGCTAACAGAAGCTACCCCCTTACAGACGTCATATCGCTTGACAGTCCCAATGTTGTTCGGACGACTGAAGAATGCAGCAGTGCTGATCTACGGGCCTCCTTGGACGAGCTCGGGGTCCTAAAGGGCTTATAATACCTACTTGACTGCTCTATGTAAGTTTTCAGCCTAAAATAAAATCTTGAATTATTATGGGTCTGTTCCCATTGTTACATTATGAAAGCTTTATATAATTTCAAGATTGATTTGAAATCTTTGTGAATGACATTATTCTTTTATTGCTCTTTTTGGAGGAAAAGATGCACATAATTAATGCTATTTCTTTCTTGTATTTAGAAATAAGGAGATGAAATTCAATAATACATCATAAGCTCAGTGCAAATAAACTGTTACACCATTTCGAGGATTCGTTCGCTTGCAAAATTGAAGGATGAATTCTCTCTCTCTGACCACTTTACTCCTTTTACGGTCTGATGGGCTCGGAAATGGTCGTCGAACAAACTCTCCTACCCTTATCCCAAGACCATCCTTTCTCGTGCTATCTCCCAACTCTGCCTCCATTTTTGTGCTCATGCCCTTGTAACCTCTGGTAATGAAAAATTTACTGTCAATCGAATTAATTTAAGTTTGGCAAAAAAGTCTCTTTTTTATAAGCAGTTGGTGGACTTGGAAGTTGTAGGGATCACAATAAATGCAATTATAGGTCTGGCAGTTTATAAGTTAAATAAGTTTGGAATTAACTTATTTGTCTTATAAGCTGCGGGAATTACAATTGCGTGTATTGTGGCCCCTACAAATTTCAAGCCCACCATCTGCTTATAATAAAGCTACTTTTTTGCCAATCTTACATTAATTGGCTAGACAATAAATTTTTCATTACCAGAGGTGACAAGGGACTTGAGCACAACAATGGAGGCAGAGTGGATGGAGGTAGCACGAGGAAGGACGGTCTTTGGTCGAGGATTGGTTTGATGACCATTTCCGAGGCCATCTGTTGGAGAAAGGAGCGATGTGAGGGACCCACAATTGCGTGGAGTTTGCGCCACATAGTGATTTCTCTAGCTTATGAGAAAACTTTCTTTTTGCGAAACACACCGGTAACTTGCATTTGAACAAAGAACTGGTCCTTTAACAAAGGCTTCTGCTCAGCCATGGAGGGCAGTTGTCCTCTGCATCAAGCCCTCTGGCAACCATTAAAAAGACATAAGTCGAGTCAAGGAAACATAGGACAAACCAAATCATAATCTAGGGAATATAACCTACCAATGAATATTACCAATTTTATGGCAACATCAATGATGGGCAGATGCAGTGGAGGAATCTAAATAAGCACGGACGATCGTCCAAGGAAACAGAAATTCTGGTGGAGCCAGCACGAGCGGCCGGAGGGGCTCACCAGGTGCTGGCTTTACCCCTGGGTAGATGGAGAGAGCACGAGGAAATTGGTCGAGAGTTGAGGAATGAAGATGGGTCAAAATAGGTGAGTTGGTAGGAGGACCGTTCAGGCCATGAAATTGTTTAAGTTAGAATCCATACGTAGATTTTGGAAATGAATGAAACTCGGTTACATCCTTGAAAACTCCGAGAACATTTCCTCGATAAGAACATGCTCTTGCACTCCTAACAGCGTGTTGGCATGCAGGATGCTTCCAGTGAAAACCTTATGGTCGTAGCAGGGAAAGTAGAGAGGGTGCTTGTGTTTCTTGAATGGATATCGCCTTTCTTTATATAGGCCTTTTTCATGGTTATATTTGATAACGGGTGTAAGTCGCGTGATCTAAAACCGCGGCGTTCCTAGTGTTAACTTTGTGCCAGCCGCCGCTGATTTTCTTCTCTGCTCTGTGGTTGAAATCGATGGTTTCCTTTCTTGGGTCGTTTCTTGCTTATTTTGTCGGTTTTATAAAATAACGGAAGATTTGTTGACGATTTAATATTTGATATCGGGCGAGAGTAGCGTGGCCTCAAATCCCATTCGCCATCTAGGTCTACCTTGTCAATACCATTGTCCGTTAATTTCTTCTCCTATCGATGAGCTGAAATCGATGATTTTCTCGTTGGGCCGAGTCTTGCTAACTTTGTTGATCCATTGAAATGCCACAAGTTTTGCTTGGGACCTTAAGTGGAAATTAGCCTCGTTGCCTTTTTGTTAAGAAAATTAAAAAATATCGCATTTCTTAATAACTAAACCTAGTGCAGAATTCTAAAATTAATTGTGGCAAAGAAGAAGCTTTTTCTGATAAAATCGATCGTGTTTACATTTTCCAATTTTCCTTTTCGGTGTATTAATCAATTTTTTCCTCTCTTTATTTTGCCACGTGTGGAATAAGGTGGACAACAAGGAAGTTGGGCGGGCCCTACGAGTTATTAGACTATTGGGCCTCTCCAGTAGCCCAAGTTGTTCTCGTTACTCGCAATACTTTGGTCCCATGTAGCATCCTTGACCACCTCATGTACTTAAAGAGGCATGAAATGAGATGATATGAGGTACAAAGAAATGCTCCCCACCTTGATGATATGAGGTACAAAGAGGCATGAAATGAGATGATATGAGGTACAAAGAAATACTCATGTACTCTCCTACTTGTGAATATCGTTGGGGATAAAATGATAAGGTAATTTTTTAGGGTAATTATATTTAGATTACGGCTTTTTTGTTGTACCATATTTTTATTGCAATAAAGGTGTTGATAAAAAAAAATGGATTTCAGTGATAATTTTGAAACCAAAATTGAACTTACCAACCTTACCAAAATTGGACAGAGTAATGACAAAGAAATTAGTAATAAAACACCAAAAAAAAAAAAAATGTAAAATCGAGGCAATAGTTCAACTCTTTGTCCTTAAATCGATTTTGTTCCGCAATGGTGCTTTCGGACAATGACGATCAACTCTCAAGATACAACGACTATCTTCTCATATTTGTAGCACTCTAAAATACAAGAACAACAAACAAAAAGATAGGTTATGCTATGATTGCATATTATTGGTATGATGTAATTGACGTTTCAAAGGTCTTTATTTATAGAAGTGTAGATGTTGTGATTGAAGAGACAAGTTTCAAAAGTCAGCAACATTTGTCAAGGGTCGCAATTTTTGCTGTCGCTCGTCTATTTCCCTTGTTTCGTTTGAGCGTCGAAACAAAAAATCTGTCATTTATAGCGCTAGGCTAGCGGCAGAGTTAGACAATTTTTCAGCCAATTTTCTTTCTTTCCTTTCCAGCTTTGGATCACAATTTTTTACTCATCCGGAATTGAATTTGTCATTTCAAATATATCATGACGATCTACTCGACGAGTAGAACAAGGTAGTCAATTTATTTCCATAATTTGACTATCATATCAAATGCGAATATTTGGGCGAAACTGACACAAAAGTCAATTTATACCTTGATTTTATACTTAACCAATTTCAATAGAAGGTTCTTAACCTTTGCCATTGTCACATACATGTTTTTATCATTTTTTTCGTTTGAATTCTCATTAT
>CAIGRK010008992.1:0-10294 GCA_903798315.1 Fraxinus greggii | reverse complement strand
CAGCTATGCCTTCTCTATTATATTTTCTAAAAGAGAGAAGGAACGGTCCAACTGTGAGACAATTTTCCAGCATGTGGGCCCTTACCACCTGAGCCAACTCCTGAAGATGATAAGGTATGGGCCCTCACACCAGCCCAACTAATTACAAGACAGTTACGCTACTGCCCCTCAACACTATTGTTCAAGTAGCAAATTGGTACTCATTTTTTAAGTACAATCAGTGTCTCTATGAAAGCTCTTGAAATCTTTGTTAAATCGTCATAGGAACCTCGTGTAAACCCGTCTTAAAGATTTGAGTGTACTTCATTGTTGCTTGGGACTTTTGTTAATAATGAAATTTTGTAGTCTCTCCCATTCATGGATGTTCTGAACCATTGGCTACTAGAATGTTACATGTCCCCACATCATTATATCAATTAATGTTTATGTTGTTTGGAGGAGGATGAGAAATGAAAATTTTACGTAGCGTCAAAACCTGTAAATTGAAATGGAAAATAAAAAGAATAATGGTGGGGCTACCACCCGACTAACGCTGGTTGGCTACAAGACTCATTGATTGAAAAGAAGAAACATCCCCTAGAACGCATTGGACGTGTCTCTTCAAGATAGAGACCTCGCAATAGGGTTACCACTCTATGCTTGAGCTAAAGGGAACCAGAACAAGAAAGTCTTGACACTAAGGGGGTTCCTTAAACGTACTATCAACAAGTTCGCCAACTATTCAATAATTGACATCAATCAATCAATCAATCAGATAGATTGATCGTCCTATAAATGAAAAACTCTAATCACCCAAGAATTAGGGTAATTTCAAATTAAAATCAATTTGTCGATCTCATCTTGCCATAAAACTTCTCATAAACAAACCAAGTGAGCGATCCCAACCAAAAGTTGCGCACAATCTAAAAGTAATTTCAAATACATTTCGTGAATTCTATATTAATTTACGCACCATCAAGTTATCGAGGGTAGTGTCCCGTTGAATTGTTCTGTAAGACCAATTGTACATGGGAATAGAAGAGAAGGAACGCTCGAGCTTTCAGAAGTTATTAATGGATTAATTACATATAACTGTAACATGTTAAAATAGTACCTTCCCAAACCCTAAACTTTAGAGCACAAAGAAATTGTATGATATTAAAGAAAACAAAGCAAAACTCAATCTTGTCTCAACACGTGTAACATGTTACACATCAAACTACACAAATGGGAGATGAAAATGATGACCATATCCCGAAATGCTTATTTAAAAATCAACTCGTCTAAAAATTTGAATTTTAGCAAATGATTATAAGTGTATTCTATTAAATCTTGTAATCAATATTATTGAGACTCACTCACTTGAGATTCAGATTCCCCAGGGACATCACCGGTCCGATACTGATTTAGCCCAGTGATCATGCCTAGTTGCCCTTCCACCGAACCACCGCCACTACCACCACTAGTTGAACCTAATTGTTGACTAGGCCATAGTGCAACTGGGGTTGGAAAATTCATAAAATGTAGCCCACTAGACATAGTACCTCTATACAAAGCAGCAGCAGCACTGTTATTAATTGAAGGAAATGTCCAAATGGGATCACCACCCATGACTTGGTTATTAGAACCGGCCACCGGCGGCCAAAAATTTGCTGGAATTGAAGCATGACTAGCCGGAATTGAACCAGTATTCGACTGTAGAAAATAATTTCCTATTTGATGCTGAGGTGGTTGTAATTCTTGCTCAAGCCTTCGCTTTCTCCCTATACTCTCCTCAGTTTCCATTAAGTCTAGTGTATTCTCTCGCAACTCCGGCTTAGCCTGCAAAAAATTAGGGTTAAGGCTTGGCGACTGAAAATTCAACAACGTCGTTGAGGAATTCTCCGATTGTAATCCGGTGCTCGGTAAAAGTCCCCGGCGTTGAGGAATCAAAAAATTTGAATCGAAGTACGTAGATCTTAATTGAGATGGCACTGATATGCTGGAACCTGAGCTTCGTAAACTTATATTAAGTGAAGTGAAGTTTGCCGGGATTGTACCGGTTCCCGTGGCTGCAATTACTGCTGGCTCGGCTTGTTGAAGTAGCCATTCGACGGTTTCGCCATCAGACTTATGGCCGAGTTCTCGTGTGAGCTGAAAAACCCTAGCAGCACAGAGTGCAGGCATGCGAATTCGTCGGCCACGTCCATCGACCTTGGTGTGACGGTCTTTCGTTGTCGTACGCTTGGGCGGCGGCTTCTTGGATGTCTCAGCGGAAACATGGTGGCTTGAGGAGGCTGTTGGTGGTGGAGTGGTAGCGCTAGTGTTTAATGTATCAGCCGCCACGGAGATGGCTAGAGATGGATAGGTAGAAGTGGAGGAGCTGGGCTCATCTTCTTTCTTTTCAAGTAATTGGAAAGGAAAGTTGTGGCGGCGGCGGTGGAGATGATCATCGCCTCCTTCCATGATCACATGAGCTAAACCCCAGAAAAAGCTCTCTCTCTCTTTCGAAAAAAAGTGATTTTCTTTAGCTTAATTCTCTGTGGTCTTTTGTTTTGTATCTTTATAGAGTGATCTCTCTTCTTCTTTAGATTGATGCCATGGAAGTCCTTTTAGCGAGAGAGAGGATAAGTTAGGAGGACAGGCTTTAAGCAAGAAAGATAATGAGTATGAATTATTCAGGTGTGCTCTTAGAAAAGCAGAAATTTTCAGAATTGAAAAAAAAATAATAATAATAATTGCTTTTCTTGGGCTTGTAAATTATTTTTTTCTGAATTCCGATCAACATAATGACAACGTGTGTCATTTAAATATAAATATAAGATTGACGTTTTAAGTCAAAACTTCAAGACTTGATATTATATCAAAGTTCAAATATATAGCACAAACAAGCAATTCAACAGCTTAAAAGTTACGTATGGTCGAGTTTCAAGAAGTGTTTAATTTAATTTTAATTTTGTTTTTGGTTAAATATAAATGGGAGAAGGGTGTTTCTTTTGAGCGTAGTTGGACAAAGCCTTTGGTTCAGAGTCCACGTGGGGTGCTCTTTTTATGATTGAATCCATAAAGAGAAAGGGATGACCAGGTTGGGTCCCAATCCCAAGTCAAAAAAATAAAAATTGAGAGTTGAGAAAGTAGAGACGTTATCATTTCCATTTTACCTTTGTTCTGTAACCTTTGCTGGGATATGATTTATGGATTGCTTTGGGATTCCTGCAGCTTATTTTTAGCCTTTGCATTTTTCTCCTCTCTGGGGATAAATATTGTTTAATAGCTTTAATAGTATTGCATACATTTGTTACATGCTTGTTACGTTTAACCAAATTATACCATTTCTTCCTATCTAAGCATCCCCCTCAGACCTCACAGCTAGCCTTCTATTGACGTCAAATAGGCTTGTGTGGACAAGGGCTAGGGCGACCAGCCCTATTCAAGAATTGGATCGAAACCAGCTCAACTTTTTCTGAGTCAATTTGGTATAATAGATGAACAGTATTGAGATATTTTTCAGTTCAACGAAAAATAAAGAATAAGTTTGATCAGATAAATTTATTGAGAAAAAAAATGGTCCATGGAAGACTATAAGAGCAGTTGGTATTGAAATAAAAGAGTAGGGGATATCTTTCAGTTAAAAAGAGAGCAACTAGTAGACACACTTGAAAAATAGTGATAGATGCACTATTACTGGGAAGTGAATTTCACAAACAATTTCATGGTATAATTTGCAATCACGTCAATGAAAATATTGTTTTTCTAAGGAGAAAAAGAAAGGAAAAAAAGTCAACAATCACATGCTCTTTTACTTGCTCTCTTCCACAATCCTCTACCTCTTTTACAGATGCCACAACGAGTCTACGAAAAAGAATCCCAAGCAAAGTATAGTAAAAATTCAATAGTTACTCGTCACCATCTTCAACTTCATCGTCCTCGTCATTCTCTTCTGAGCTATCACTACCGTTTTCCTGCAGTGACTTTTTGGATCAACACTTGCTATCGATAGTAACATACAACATACATACATAGAGAAACTAAAGGAAATGTATCAAGTGAATTTCTCCTGTAGAAATGATTCAATTATTGCATATATATATATATATATATATATATAGTCTTGGTGTTAATGGTTAGAATATCACAACTAAAAACCTTGCCATTGAGAATCAAAAACCACAAAAGCTGTCCATAGAGTACTTTTGTTCACTCACCTCATCATCGCCATCATCCACGTCAAGATCTTCTTCATCGACCTCCTGTAGCAATAATACAAAGATCACATTAGGAATATTAAATAGCCACACAGGTTAAGTTCACCATAAACCTCTGTTAACATATCAAGGAAAGTACGAAGAGGGGCACGCAAAGAACTTTACATTGTTAAAATAAGTGAGAGGATTTGGCCAGAGATCATCCTTGATTATCTCAGCAACCTGCTAAAATAAATGTTAAAGATTATGTAAAATGCACATACGCCAAAGCAAACCTTAAGTCATTCACTGCTAAGACAGGATTTACCTCATCATGAATCTCCACTATATCATCCTTATGCTGAGTGTCACTAAACCAGGTAAAGAAGCTGCTAACAGTGTGGCATGAGAATAAGCAATGGAGAGTACACAAGAATATACAAATACTTGCCAAATGGCAATATAATACAGCTCAAGACAATCAATGCAAAGATTAAAGCAAGCAGACAGAATATCTTATTATTACATTTTAAGACCACGAGCCCACATAGAATAAGATAAAATACTGGGGAAAATTGCATATTAGGGACGTCTTCGCCGATGCTATAAAAAAAAACAAGTCAACCCCCAATCTGATATATTTTTGGCACATGCACAACCAAAAACATAAAAAGAGTGGTAGTGGTTCCTAAACTTGCTCACTTGTCCTCTATATAGCAGCAACAAATAATTACTGCACGTTTAAGAGTACAAAAAAAATAAATGTAAATATATACCGTCCCGTGACCGAGAATTAAAAGAAATAACATATAACGATGTAGATCAGAGCACAAGGATGCATTCTAAGGAAAACAAAGGAGGAGGCATATTGTAAGAGTGCATTCAAGAGGACTATAGAGTCCATGACAAAAATGGCACAAAACAAATCTTAATGAATACATTTTCAAGCTGTTTGCAGCAAATTTGGCAACTATACCTGACAATTTCCAGCAAAGAATTGACAGAAGATATTGTTCAAGTACCCATTCAGGGATACAGATACAGCCGAAACAAGTCCACATCTTATTTGAAATAAAGGAAAATTTCCACTACAAAGATGATTTTATTATCCTAACTTAAAAAAGAGAGGCGCATAAGAACTCGCAATGTCATCATATTCTTTGAAATAAACATTGGTATTCTTGAATGCAACCAAGACTAAGATAGACTAAGAGTCAAGTATCAATCTTCTTAATGTCCCTAAGTGACCAAAGTGACTATTCGTTAGGATGAAGTTGCAACCTAGTCAGCAGCCTATGTTTACAACTCCATAGCTATATAACACAAACTAGAAAAATGCTGCAGGTACATGAGAAAAAACAAGACTTTGTACAGGAATTTGAATTCCTCTCACATGGGAGGCAGGCCCCACTTGAATTAAATAAAAAATGGGGGCCCACCCGTTGTGTGTATTCAGACCTGTTTCTGTGGGTAATTTCATGTACCCATATAGCATTGTTCAACAAACTAAAGTTTAAACATACAATGTAACAACCTTTCTTCAGAATGAGACCGCTTGTTCCCTTTCGTCTCATCAACACCATTTGGAATGGCCTTCATAAGAAACATGCAAAGAAGATTAATAAATGTAACTTAGAGAAGTTGCATAACTCAAGGTATGACGGTGTCAAAGCTTACCATGCCTTCTTTCCACTTAATTGATGTAGAGCTTATTTTTGTTGTTCCATCCTCTAGGAAGTTGAAAGTCTTTGTGAGTTTGGTATCTTCAAAATACGGATTGGGTTTGAAGTTCTGAGGGGAAAAACAATACATAAAATTAGTAAATTTCATACAGATTAAATAAAAAAAATAAAAAGAATATTCACAAGTAAAATTCTACAAAAGCAAGAAACAAAAAAAAGAAAAGAAAAGAAAAAGGACTCACAAATGTAATTGAACAACCCGATTTCAAGTCTTTAGATTCTTCCACTTCGAGGGTAGTTAAATATTTGAAAATCTGGGCATCAAACGAAATAAATTATCCAACTTGTGTCATACTCAAGACCAAGCTTTCAAATTTAGTGAGCACAACAGTTAATTCCATAATAAAACCACTATGATTTTTCTGAATAAGAGAAAGCCGACTGGCAATAGATAAACCTTTTGGTCTTCTTCAGTTAGAAGTTCACTAAGGGCGGGATGACTCAGAAACTGCAAGGAAAACATGTGTCATTGAAAAGGGAAAAAAAGACCGTAAGAGGTGGTGAAGAGTAGAAATTAGCAAGTATTGGATCACTTACAGCAGTCATCCAGAAGTCTGGAATTGACTTTATGATTTCATTTCGCTTGTCATAGACAGGCTTCCTTTTCTCACTGTACTTCTGTTCTATTTCCAAGACTTTTTCACTAGCTTCTTCATTGATCTGAAAGCAATAAAAATAGTAATTGACATTTTAGCCACTGTCTGNAGGGAAAAAAAGACCGTAAGAGGTGGTGAAGAGTAGAAATTAGCAAGTATTGGATCACTTACAGCAGTCATCCAGAAGTCTGGAATTGACTTTATGATTTCATTTCGCTTGTCATAGACAGGCTTCCTTTTCTCACTGTACTTCTGTTCTATTTCCAAGACTTTTTCACTAGCTTCTTCATTGATCTGAAAGCAATAAAAATAGTAATTGACATTTTAGCCACTGTCTGAGCTCTATTTTTCAAAAACTCATTTTCAACCACACATTACACATTCTCCCATAACATAATTTTACACGTAAACCCAAAATATTTCTTTATTTTTTAACCAAACATTCTCCGAAAAATCACTATTCCAAAATACATTTTAACCCAAAAATGGGTACCAAAAAAGGGCTTAACCTCATAACTTTCTAGTATAACTAATTAACCATACCAACGATAGAAAATCATATCAATATCTCGAATAAACAAAATACATGCAATTCCTTAAGGCCTGCGTAAGAATTTTTTTTTTAATCACCAGTTTTAGGTGGCACATGAATGGTTGGGAAAACCGGTACTTGCAAATTTTTTTGGGCACTGATTTTGGATAGTTTTTAAACCACTCAAAAACGGTGAAGCGTAATTTTGATTGTCTGTCAACCCACCAAACCGGTGGATTTTAGTTGTTACTCATATTCTTTTCTAATTTTACCCTATATACAATAAATATCTCCAATAAACATATTTTGTTCAAAACTAACATGTAAATAAAAACGCATTAATTAAAAAAATTATTTATAAGCAAAAAAATTACTTTATAATCGAAAATTAATTTATAAGTAAAAATATACTTATAACATAAAAAATCACTTTTGTCCACAAATTTGTTTATAAACTAAAAATACTACTAATAAGACAAAAAACTACATATAAAAATATATAGGTAAAAAATTCACTAATGTTTACAAATTACTTAAAAGTACAATATTATCTTATGATTACAAAATTCTTATAAGTAAAAAATACTAACTAAAAATTTGAAGTAAATATTTTACTTTTTAAGTTGAATATTAACTTGTATATAAAAATATTACTTAAGAGTAAAAAAATTTATATAAGAAATTATAAATTGAAAATTTCATTAAGGAGAATATATGTAATTTTATTCTTTGAAAAACTTTCAAAATCAAAGAATAATAAACGCCTAAGCATGGGTTGGGGTGCTTTAAAAATCTCTAGTAAAATCTATGATACTCGGACTCGAGTGCGGGTATCGGGTACAGGTACGTATCTGAGTGTCGGATTTTTTATTTTATAAACGGTAGGATACGGAGACATAGCTAAAAATAGTCCAAATTTCGGACACAGGTATATGGATACGTCTTTCAAATTTCAATTTTTTTACTAATCCAAGATGTTATTTTGAATAGACCAAAATTAATTATTCATAATGAAGGAAATGGATAATTAATAAGAGATTAAGACGAATAAAATAGAATTTTGGAATTTAATTTTCAATATGAGAATTATTAAATGTTATATAAACTAGAAAATGAGGAATTTCATTAATTTGGACTTAGTGGAGCACTAAGTAGCAATATGGAACTCATTTTCATTTTATACAAGCATAATCCTAAACCACCGATACAGAGAGAGAAGGAAAAAAGAGAGAAGAAAATGGAAAGAAAAAAGAAAGAAGAAAAAGAAGGGAAAACATACCGTTGTCGTCTTTCTCATCCTCTCGGCAACGACGTTAGGTTTATAGAAAGCAAAAGTGGGAAAGAAGAAAGGGGAAAGAAAAAAAATGAAGGAAGAAGAAAAAGAAGGAAGAAGAAGCAAAAATGATGAAGTGTCCAGTTGAAACTTGGAGGATCCGACACATATCCCATATCCATACCCGTGTCGTGTCCGACACGGGTAATCCAACTATTTTGAAGAATCCGAGCATCAGAGATTAAAATCACTCAAAATCGGTCTACTCGTAAATATTCAAAATCAGTACTTTAAAAAACGCGCATAACCAGTACCCCGAAACTCCCAAGCAGGCCCTTAGATATCATTATCATGAATTTCAACGGTCATCAAGATCATAGTTGTTATGTGTTGGCTTCTAGATAATAAACAACAAGCACAAAACAACTTGAATGTGATTCTTCGAAGCTGGATGTACAGTATGGTATTTATGAATTTATTCACAATACAAAGACATCATAGGTGATATATGCATTAGAGAAGGAAGCACGAGTTTCAAATCCATGCTTATTATATACTTATGGGCCAATTTACAATGCCAATTATTTCATTTTGTTTTTGCAAGAGTTAAATTAAAAGGGGGCAAGAATACATTGAAAAGTACTTTTAAAAAAACCGTACCACGGACACAATAATTTTAAGAATGTCCTAAATCTAATAGCATATTAGACTTGAACCACTTTCAATATCTATCACGTGACAAAGAACATTAACAACTAGGCCCCACTGAATATCTTCCAATTCTAGGTTCAAATGACTTCAGTATCCTCCTTACCGAACCCAAATAACACAGAAAATTAAAAGTAGCAATCTTTTCTTAAAAATCTCTACTTTCTAATACATAGAGAAGTAACTGAATGAAACAGGAAATCAAAGTTCGTACCAAGATATCCTAACAACATCAATTTACTTTTCTGGTCCCTCTCTTACAAAACTCAAATAACTCGGAAAAATTAAAAGTAGCAATTTTTTTCTTAAAATCTCTACTTCTCTATCATAGAGAGAAGGAAATTGAAGTAGAAATAGGAAGTCAAGATTCATAAAAAAAAAATTAATTTGCCTTTTTTGGGTCCTAATTAAAAAACCCAAATAACTCGGAAAAATTAAAAGTAGCAACTTTTTTCTTTTAAATCTCTATTTTATTTTATTTTTTAACATGGAGAGAAATAGGAAATCAAAATTTATAACAAAATTAATTTACTTGTTCTTTTCGGTCCTCATTAGAAAACCCAAATAACTCAGGAAAATTAAAAGTAGCAATTCCTTATTCTCAAAAATGTCTACTTTTCTAACACAGGGAAGAAAACAGAACAGAAATTGGAAATCAAAATTGAGAAAAAATTACTTTACCTTTTCAAGCTCGTCTTGGGCTTCCTGGAGGTTCTCAATGGAGAGGAGTAGGTCTCTATCAATGTGCTCTGTCGCGTTGTTTTCTTCTAATTTCTGCTTTTTCCCTTTGTCAACTCCCATTTTTCTTCAAACCCTAGAATTTTAGAGAGCGAAAAATTGTTCCACTGCTGTTTTAAGTGCTTTGCTCAAACCCTAGATAAACCCTTTTTGTTTGTTTGTATAGCACATTTTTAGCAAGAAAAAGCACCTCAGTGTGCATATGGTTGGGGAAAACAAAGGGGAGGGCTTTTAGGGTTTTGGTAATTTTTATTACAACGGCGTCGTAAGTAGCGCTTATTTGGCTTCAAGAATTGTTTGTGAAAGGAGCTTCTTTTTCATTTTTTTTCCTTTTTTTTTTTGGCATAATTTTCTAGGAATTAAAAATTTTGTATTTTGTTCGATTTTTTAAGATAAACAAAATTTAAGAATTCAATTTTTTCGTTAAAAGTCAAGCCAAACATGCACTAATATAGGACCAAAGATGGATTGACTTGAGCTTTAAACCCATATGCTATCATAATTTACGGATATTGATACGTATTGGAAGAAAAAATCCAACTTGTTTCGCGTGGAATGCGCTA
>CAIGRK010008876.1:0-14684 GCA_903798315.1 Fraxinus greggii | reverse complement strand
CCACCGGTTGAACCACTAACCCATCGACCCTATGATTTGTCTAGGTCAATGACCGATTCGAGTCTGATAACTATGCTTATAACTGTTAACTAAGAAATCATTTTACTCCAAGTGTGACGAGTCCCATTAACCTCAAAAATAGTTTGTAATTCTTAAAGTCAATTGTATAATTTTTCTCTCAATTTTTTCAAAGTTTTTCCTCTTGGATATTTTGTTATTCGAATCCAATTTTTTGTATTCGAGAGAAATCTCTTTTCTTGGTGGTGCGATGACTTATTAATAGGAGTTCAATGAGAACATTTTAATGACTTCACAAAATTTGCTCTGAAATGAATCCTGTCTAATCAGAGGCTATCCGAAGCCTCTAATCGTGTTTTTGGTCAAGTGTTAAAGTTCTATGCATTCTTTTATTTAAGCAAACCTAGACAACTGAGACATTCTTTTGTTCAGGCAAGGCATAAATGTTCATTTCAAGACATTTGAGTACGTTATGGTATCTAAATGAAGTGTAATAATTTCTGAATGTAAACCCTAACAGGGTTTGTATTTTTATAACTCGAGATCGGAGATCCATTGGCTAACTTAGCAAATTCATTGTTTATGTCGTACATTGAGGTCACCGATATTATTGTTACTGACAATTTTGTGTACATACACGTGAACATAGACTTGGATGCATTTAGCAACATTTCCATCCAAATGCTTGATTCATGTTGATGCAAAAGCTTTCCTCAAATCCAGTCAAGGTGGCCTACTGAATTATTAACACTTCACAGATTTCCCAATTGCAAAATGAAAGTTACAGAACCGTCAAAATGCACAAGACCTTCACGCTAAAAACTAAAGAATTTTTCAAGTACCCACACCGAAGACAAGAAATGCCTGATTAAAGTGAACGCTGGAGGCAACTCATGTCGAAGACGCAGGAGAGGACATATCAGCTCGCCCTCCCATCATCCGCTCAGCCATTTCTCCACGCTCACCTAAAAAAAAAACCGCATTTCTACATCATAAAACAATCAGAAAATGAAAGCTTACCATTTCTGTTTGCAGAGACAGAGGCTTACCGGTGCGAACTCTTATTACATCTGACACAGGAACCACTGCACAAATAACAGAGATTTTGACAAGAATTCACCAAATTTTCATTCATTATATTTCATGGAAAAAGATATGACATATTATCTTCGTATTTTTATAAGAGGATAAGAAACTAATTATACTCCAGAGATCATGACGATGCAATAAAATTGGGGGGAGTTAAGATGTCACAAGGAAAATTCGTACGATCATTTTAAAGTTCAAAATTCCATATGCAGAACCATTACAATGCAGATCAGACTACTGTAATCCTCATAGATGAAGTTGCACAAGTTACATTTCTAAGATTTCAACTTTTTAAACAGAAACAAATCCTCACTTCTGGGATAATTGGAAATGTTATTTTACTTGTGTTTTCAATTTCAGTTTAATAGTTACACCATTAATTCCACAGTTGAGTTATTTATTGTAAGCCACTGAAAGCACAAGAATTACATCCAATGAAATGAAACTATAGAACGTAAATGATGCTTTCAAAAATTTATTAGAGCACACCACAGGCTAACAAGAGAATTTTTCTTAAGGTTTTCAAGCAGCAAAATTCCTTCCCCTTCATTCTATTTGTAATCAGAAGTTGTGCTGCCTAGTAGTTTTTATAGGGCAGCAGAAATCCCCATCCTATAACTTTTCAACAGCTTAACTTAGCCTTTCCAACCTTCACCCACCCCCAAAATTCCCCTCTCACGATAGACTAGATGAATGACTTGCAAGCTGGCAAATGAGTCTAGATATTTTCCTTTTTGTCAGCCAGATAAAATGTCCTAGAGATTCCAAACTATCCCCCATTCCTCACCAGCCTCCCCCAACTCCCAAAAAGAAAATGAGAAGTCCGTTGACCGTTGCTATTGACAAAAGTGTAAAATAAAGTTTCCCGGCAAATTGGAACCTTGAATTGTAGCCTCAATTTTATACAACAAGGGGATCATACTATCCCGAAATAAACTATTCCAAATGAAAAGGATAATAATTGTAATCTTACAGAAAATCTTTCCATCACCAATCTCCCCGGTTCTGGCCTCTTCAATTATCTTTTCTATGACAGCTTCAACCTAAGGCAGTACAAGATTATGAACTACATGTAAGAATGTCTTTCTTCGAAGAAGAATTTTCTTATAAAGCATATGGATAACAGCTGTTTTCTTAAAACAGGATCAAATATAAAACAACACGAAAAGTTTCAAAAACATATTTCAGCTCCTATTACCATGTCTTTGCTCAAAACAATCTCCATCTTAACTTTTGCAACAAACTTGTCTTCAGAAAATTCAGAGCCTGCAGATGGTAGAACAGTTAAAAGTATAAAAAGACGAAGAAAATTCAAACAAAAAAAGTTGATGCCAACAAACAAATTATAAGGGAAATAAGAGGGCCATGACATGCAGAACCATTCCTTTGCCCCCACCCCAGGCCCTCGATTGTTCCACATTTCATTTAGGGATGAACTAGTGCTGTCACCAGCATGAACGATTGATGAAAAAAATCCATATCAAGCATTGTTGACGTTTGAACTATGCACAGTTATTATATTGATATACCAGCTTGCCTTTCTGTCAAGCCACCTTGAGCACCAAAGCCTCGTACATCAGAAACCGTGACGCCACGAATACCCATTTTCAACAATGCCTTCATGTATCAAAAGAAAGAAATAGTCAGTATAGTTTCTATTGCCTTTGGTTATCAACACATAGAAACCGATATAAGCCCGCTGTATGAAAATGCTAATGTTGTGCAACAAATTACTTTCCTATATATTTCTTTGGATGGAATCACGGGTATTCAGTGCATTCGTAAGCCAAATTCAATAAAATGAGAACAAAGTACAGCCCAATGGTAGTGAAAGTGAAATATAATAGAGATACAAAATATGTGATAAAATTTCAATCATCTTAGGGAAACTTCGCCTGTATTGTTGGGATTCTACCACAAGTACTTGGACGAAATCAACTGCTTAAGTTTCAGGTTTTGCTTAATCAATGGTATATAGTTAGCTGTTTAGTGAAATAATCCATGGAGAACATAGGATTTATTTCTAATTTGTATGTAAAGCAATTGCAATAACTCGTTAGTCCTTACCGCAGAGACCTGCGGGATCCTCCAGGGTCTGAGTCGTCCCAGCAGTATATGATAAAACGAACATGTCAATGTGAAAAATGAAAAACTCGATAAAGTATATAAATGAAATTTTAGTTCGATTAAATCAAGAATTTGGTTATATAAAAGTAAGTGCAGGGCTAGAAATCCAAATTTCCAAACCTTAGAATCGCTTCTACTTTGTAAAACTTGGCGTCTGGTACATAATCTACAATGTAAGACCAATCAAGAAAGGGTTGCATAAATTAGAATTACACACAATTATCGAACAGGAAAATTAAGATCCATCAAGAAAATCAAATGAAGCTAATTATTTGAACTTAAAAATGTGCACAAAATTGTCGAACTAGAAAATGAGACCCATCAAGAAAATCAAATATAACTTAAAAAAATTTACAATTTAAGTAGCTTATTTTTCAGTTGAGTACCTGGAGAAACCTGGGCTCTGATGATTGGAAGACGAGAAGCGTTAGCTGTGCGATTGAAGGTGAAATTAAGTGGCGAAGGGTAGAATTCCCTGAACCTGGGGGTAATTGACAAAGAAGCAATTTGAGGGAAATCTTGGATGTGAGAACGGAAATAATTAAGAGTGCCGTTTGATTTCGCCATTGATGAACAAGCCATGATATTTACTGGGAGTTGGGGGTGGCGGAGCAGAAGCAGAACCGCCTCGAAGTTAACGGATTTGCGGTTTCGTTCGAGGAGCGGGAGGAACGAATAAGAAATTGACTCCTATTATTGATTAATTGTAGAGTTAATATCACATTTGGTAACTAAAGTTTTCCATGAAATTTCAAGTTAATCCTTAGCGTTTCTATTTATCATAATCAGTCAATGATAAGTAACTATTCCAATATGGCCACTCTGTTTGTGAGTTTAACGTTCACTTTGACAGGTCAAACCTTAAATACCAACGTGGATTGACAAGTTCATTGCCATATACACAAGGTTAATTTCGCGTTTGATCACTTCCTAAGAAGTTCATGTTGGCCATTGAAGTTGTTTTTGTTCAAAACTTCAAATTAGTCATGGAAGTTAACAAACATCTCCCATATGGTCGCTTTGTTCAGTTGTTGTGATATTTGTGTGAAATTTGAGCCCATGTTTGAACCTCGTTCTCCAAAAATTTATCGTTCTTCAAATTCATTTTCAACTATACATTCTCTTAATAAAATAATTTTGCACGTAAATTCAATGTTTTCATACTTTTTAACAACACATTTTTCAGAAAATCATTATTATAAGAGTTTAATGATTCACCAATTAATTAGCGTGTCACATCATAAGCACTCTCTACATATACAAACATAAAATGAAGGTAGGCATATTTAGCTCCCTCATCAGGAGGACTCTATAGTTGCTTCATCATCGTCATATGTGTTGCATCGTGACTTTTTGTTGGAGTCTACGCTTGAGTAGAAAGTCGTCATTCTTAGAGCCAATGGTGGGATCGGCTAGCAGCTTTGTTAACACCAGATCTGATATATATCTGCTTGTAAATGCGAATAATTATTGCTACAATTTAAATAATTTAATTTAATGTTCTTTTCAGTAATTTTTGCTTTGATTTGATTCGATTTGTTTTTTCGAGGTGAAGGTAGTGGTTGCGACGTTGGTGGATTTGAGGTGAAGGTGGTGGATTATGGATTTGAAGTGGCGGTGAAAATTTGGGTGATAACAATGGTGGTTGAGTGGGATTGGATGAAATAGGGTAAGATGATGAGTGATTGTGACCCATTCATTGAATAATTTGTAACTAATTAATAATTTGTGACCTATTAAATGTGTAATTTGTGACTAAAATGCGTGATTGTGACCCACAATTGTATCTTTGTGACTATATGCGATCAAGATTACAAATGCGTGTTATTTGGACCGTAATTTTTGAAAATATTTCATAAGCTTGTTATTTTTGAAATATTATTTTTGAAATATTGTAGTTATATATATTTTTGAAAATGTTATGGTTATATATATTTTCCATCATCTAATTTAGGCCCACCAGTAGCCATTTCGTCATGTGATAACATCAAAGTAAAGTTTCACACTATATATAAAAAAAAAAAATGTTTTCCATTTTATCGTCCAATTTATTTTATTTTTCAAAATAATGTTTCACACATTTTGTAACAATTGTTGTTATTCTTTTTGTAAAGTGTTAAAATTGTTTAGTCGTTATACAAATGACACTAGTACACAAGTTGTGTTATGCTAATCCCCAGTATTTTTCCATTGCTCCCATAAATAGTGACAATAAAAATTAAATTTCCGAACGTAGAACAGTTGCTGGTTGCTACGGCACGGCAGAGTACGAGAGAGAATTCAAGCTTGGGAAAATTATAAGGAAATAAGCAAGAAGCCTATCAACAAATGCAAACCCCTCCGATATAGTGGGTGTTTGGTGAGAATTAAAATTAGATTTTCAGTAGATTGTAATTGAAGCTTTTGAAATGTATAGTTAAAAAGATGTGGGACTCATGAAAGATGTTAATATTGATTGTTTGATTTTGACTTACATTAAAATCTTTTAATCTGAAATAAACAGGGCAATATTTTGATTTTCCTTAAACACCATATCGTTCTGAACTTCCTAAACGCCCTCTTCATAATTGCAGAGTACTGGAGGACTACCACGTAGAGACTACCTTTCAAGACAATTGTGACATGTACTATATTCCAAACAACATATTTGCTTCTTTGTTTCGACATTACACGGGTTACAATTGCAGGGCTCCTTTTCCCTTTGTTGGTTATGCTTCTGATCTCGTAAGACGATACCTACTGCCCAAAATTTTTAAAGGGGCACGTTTTCAGGATTTAGACGCTGCAGATTATGAAGAGACGACAGGGATGCCATTCAACACTCCCATGGTTAAATTTCTTCAAAACTCTTGTATACACAACCTCAGGGACGAATCCAGCAGTTAAGGTCAGCTAGGGCGGAGACTATTAATCTTTGACCGTTGACTGTCGACAATCAACGGTCGTAATAGTCCGATCGTTTATTAAAATTTGATTACATAATATTCAAAATGACGAGACCAGATGCACAACTAGAAGCGGAAGAACTAGGTATGAATTTTCGTTTCGGTTGGAAAAATCGCTCAATAATCTGCAAAATGACATAATTTATTTTTCAATGAAAATTGATTGCAAACAGCCAATTTATTCTCCATTATTTTTATTTACCCTAAACCCTAAATTCCCANATTTGATTACATAATATTCAAAATGACGAGACCAGATGCACAACTAGAAGCGGAAGAACTAGGTATGAATTTTCGTTTCGGTTGGAAAAATCGCTCAATAATCTGCAAAATGACATAATTTATTTTTCAATGAAAATTGATTGCAAACAGCCAATTTATTCTCCATTATTTTTATTTACCCTAAACCCTAAATTCCCAAATCCCAAATCACAGCCACAAATATAAACCCTAATTCATGATTTCACAGTTCACACAATTATCGATTACTGTAAAATTCTCAATCCAACACAAAAATGCGCCCAATAACACAATAGGAAATAGCCAGCAAAATTCTCAATCAAACATAAAAATTGCCCAAGCAATCTAGCTAAGAAACTGAGCAAGTTACTGAGTTAGCCAACCTCACCTCAGCTTAGCTTAGCTCCCTCTCCGTCGCAGACTCGCAGTTAGCTCCCTCCATCGACGCGTTGCAGTGCATAAGATTAGCTAAAAGCCTAACAACCATAAATAAATATATTATAAGGTAAATAAAAAATATGTAAATAGAAATAAAATTGGAGGCTTCGAGTTCATGCTTACAGTTGGAACTTGAAGCCTTTGAGAGTTTGAGTTTAAGGAATGGGCCGAATGGCCGAAATTGAATGGAGGACTGGAGGAGTAGTCTACAGAGCACCTGAGGCAGAAATTAACGAGGAGCAAAGGTGAATCAAAGTGCTGGCTCGTAGCTTAGCTCTCTGCCTCTCCCTCCGTCGACTCGCCCTACGTCGGCAGTTCGAGAATCGAGAGTGGTGAGTGGTGACTGCGAAATGTGGTCAGACTGTGGTGTGTGCCGTGTGCGGTGGCCGAAAGGAAATTGGAAATCGGAAGGTGGAAGCCTGGAAATCAACGGTGGAAGCCTCAAAGTCGAAGGAAATTGGAAATCCAAGGAAATGGGGGTGAACCTAGGTTTTGTTTGGTTTTTGGGCCGGTTTGGTGGACCAAATTTTTTTTAGCCCAACAATCAAACCAAAAAAAAAAGGTACAATGTGATGTGATTGGTGATTGGAACCCGTGTACAAGAGGTTATAAGGCTAGCCTCCAGCCATTAAAAAAAAAAAAAATTGGTCCACCTAACCGGCCCAACAATCAAGCCAAAAAAAAAGGTGCAATGTGGTGTAATTGGTGATTCGAACCCGTGTACAAGAGGTTATAAGGCTAGCCTCCAGCCATTCCATCTAAAGGCCAATTCATTAATTTTATTGTAATGAACAATATATATATATTTAACATTTAGCAGAAATTTGATTTTTCTCGACGGATCCAGTACGGGCGGCTGCCCCTGCTTGCCACCCCCTGGATCCGCCCCTAATACCACCATGCACTTGTATCAGACACACGAACAATCTTATCGATGTTTTGGTACTTATATTTCTATTGGATCTTTTATGTAGGAGGGAGAACTGGGAGCAAGAGTTTCCTTTGCTGAGGGTGGAGAGGTTTCAGATGAAATGATCACCAGAAGCCGTGGTGAGGTCAAGCATATCTGTAGTCCTAAGGTCTCAAGTTCTTCGACAACCCCTTCAAGAGACATTAAACTCCTCCAGAGCCCGCACTTTTCATGGGAAGCATACAGTCCGCACATCGGCAAACTAAGAGGAAAGCAGACTCCCCCGTCTGGTGGAAGAGGACATTCTAGTCCAAGCACTCTAATTTGGGGACAATTCACGCGTGAACTACAAAGTAGTATGAGAAATCAATGACATCTAACATTTGCAAGTTCGAGATAAATTAGTTTGTTATTGTGACGTTGTGTAGTCTTGTACTCCTCTTGCAGGGGATACCTGTAAGGCTGTAACATAAACCTTATATTGTAAACTTCAATGGTAACTGAAGAAAATTATTTGTCCCTTTTGGACTATTATTGAACATATAATAGCTAATCAACCTCAGTTATCCCTGTTTATGTCACTGACCTACCACGTACAACTTGAATGATCTTCATTGGTCAGTTAATTTGTAGGAGAATCAAAAGACCCTGGTAAGAACAAAAGATCGAAGCTTTCCACGCCCCCCACCGAATTTACTAAACCCCACATTGATTTATTTTAATTAGCTATCCCAGTAGTCCTAGCCATAAGATGTTCCTCCTATAACATCAGGTCCTTTTCATATTCAGGAAGGAAGAAGAGATTCCTCTTTAAGAAAGTCCCGAGAGGGCTTCAAGATTTTTTTGAAGAAAATGGCATGTCTGGTACTCCATATTGGTCAATTCAATATACAAAGATATGAAGTATTCTCTGGTCTACTAAACCAAACATCCCATAAGATCATCTGTTTGCTTGACAGTAGCTAGCATTTAACTCGACTGTAACGAGTAATCAAAGTATATCTGGCTGTTGGACTTTCTACGGAGCATCTGTAGTGCATACGAGAAGTTGAAATAATGACTTAATAAAATTTCAAAGATTGAACGGAAATCGATATGCATCATCACAATTGCATTGAAATTTAATCCTAGAAAAAGTTCCAAAGTGAACAAGTATGAAAAACTTGTGATGCAACTTCTTATCTTGGGTACTTAAGATTATCATCATTACAAACGCTAAGCTCCATTATCTGATGTGATAAGAAAGATTGAAATGCAAACACATGAATGAAAACTCATGAAATATTTTCAAAAATCATGAACAATTCATAGAGAAGGTCCAGAAGGAATGAACATGCTTTAGGAATAGTCATTCCACCTAAGAAGCAGAGGTCAGAGACTCAGAATACATCTCAGAGTACTGATGACACCTGAAAGAATAAACGATGAAAAGTATTCTAATTATTTTGCCATTTGTGGATGGAAAAAAGAGTGTGTTGTGGTTTGCTTGCATTGACTTACAAAGTGGGAAACATTTAGGTCCCTTCGTAAATAACTCCAAAAGACTAAAGTGGCTTAACATGATCAATCTGTAGAAGTTGAGTAGAGATTTGACATACTGGTTGAAGTGAGAATAAAATTAAGTAGGCCTGTGATATCATCATTGTTGAAAATTAACTCTTCACGTTGGAAAAGGGCTTCTGTGGTGGGTACAGGGTTGAGGAGACCATTCAATTTATAGATTTTGTAAGGCACAAAGTATGGTCTTCGATGTATATTGATGGCTGAATTCTTGAATGTTACTTCTTCATCCTTCTGAATTAAGCTTGTTGCTGTCGATTTCTCAAGAGTTTTCCACATCTAACACATGAATGATCTTGCCGGTTACTCTGTAAAGGATGCGGTCAAATGACAATTTGATGCGACTGTTTTTGAAAGTAGTTGGGAGAGTTCTTAGAGTTTCACGAAGGATATTATTGTGTGATGTTGTATTTATTGCATTTGCATTCATCCGTACAGCGCAATTCATCTTAGAAAGACTGATCACGCATCTTCCAACTCTACTAAGAGAAACATTAGACTTTCATCCAACGCGGTTAAGGGACAGTTTGGCATGATTTTTAAAAAGTGAAAATGAGTTTTTGAGACCCAAAAGTTACTTTTGGATCTGTTTAATTAATGTTATAAAAGTGCTTCTCATAATTAGTAGAGCTTTTAGAGAAAATTGGTTTAATGTAACTTTCTCTAAAATAACTTTTTGGAATTGAAAGTACTTTTGAAAATTAGTTTTCAAATAAAAATTAATGTAACTTCTTCCCAAAATTCTTTTACAGAAAGTAAAAGTAAAATCGATGTCAAATGGGCCCTAACTCGTCTTGAGTGGAGATTTGACATATTGGTTGACAGTCCATCTAACTAGACCTAGGACTAGGTGTCATATGCAGTAGGCACATGATAACATTCAAGGCATGTTTGATACATAGAATTGAACAATAGTAAAATACTATGAGTACATACATTCTATAAGGCATGAAGTATTGTACTTCAATACTTCGATGTGTTGTAAATGGTTGAACTCTAGAATGTTATCTTATATGTTCAAAAATTAAATATCTGTTATAAATGGTAAATTTATTATTGAATGACAGTTATACTCCAACAACCTTAAAAATTATTATCATTGTATTCCTAATCATTCCCTGTAAATATGGAGATTTAGTTCTCAATAAAATACACACGGGTCTATTTTGTGCATTAATTTTCATTTTTTATATATATATGTGATTTTTTTGAAATACATTAATTATGTCGCGATCATTGCCTGTTAATTCATGCCTTTTGAGATATGGAATTCACGCATTTAATTCTGTATATGTGGAATTCATTTTGAAGTCGTTTATCTAAAGTTATTCATGTCATTAACTTTTATATACGTGAATTCTTGTGTTTGGTATCTTTTACGTGTTGGTAAAAGATTTAGTCAATTATGTTAACTTCCATATATAATGATTTTTTTTCCTAATACATGTTTGGTGGTTTTTTATATTTCATGATGTCTATATGGTAATTAATATTTTTAGATGTTCTTTATAAACTTTAAATTGATAATGCATTGTGTCATTGTTCTTGAAATAGTACAACATTATAATTAATATTCAAGAAGAATATTATTTGCTCCTAAAGAGCATGAATTATAATTTTCAATATTTCAAAAAAATATTGATATATTGTTCTTAAAGACGCAATAATATTGTGCTCTCGAAGTATCATATCTTTTGAATAATATATCATTTTGAATTCATGTTTATTCTCAAAAGAAAACATATAACTCGTGTCATAATGATATTGATTAGTTTGTCTACTCGATTGGTTATTATATGATTAAATAAAGTTTAATCATAGTTTTCGAAATTAAATATTGAATTATATCTTATATTGAACTCGAAGTTCAATTTGATTTTTTTTGCATAACCAATTAGATCATCACTGGATCAATAATGATATGAAATTAAAAATTCAAATAGATATTCAACGAATAACAAGAAGATTCTTCAATTCAATAATTTGCTTTATCGACAATTGATCATTAAACATCACTAACTAAAGTCAAGACTGAATTTCCTATATTTCTAAAAATTAATTAAGGTGATAAATGTGGCCCCCATCACCCACCACGTTGACCATATAAATATTATTTGTATCTAATAGATTTGATACGTATACTTAATGATTACATGGTGTTTGCAACTTGAAGTTTGCGAAATTATTGCTCAAATTTTTATATTGTAAGCTTAATTTTCAGATTATACAATCAAGATAGTGTATTGTTAATGCTAGTGATGCTAAATCTCAACATTTTAATAACCGTTGTTAGGATGTCGATAAATGATATAATACTGTTGTTTGTTAAACACATCTAATTAATTGAAAACAAAGTTCTTCCCATTTCTATTTAGAGAATGTTATTACGCATCATGTTAGTGTCATAGTCCTCTCCGTTGTAATTAGCTTATAGTCATAGCCTAATTTCTTCATCAAATTATTTGATAGTGCAATTAATCCACCACATTGCACTGAAATAGAAGTAATGAATGCTAAGAAAAAATGCGTAGTTTTGATCATTATCTCAAATGGATGATATCTAATAATGCAATTTGCTGATTGGAAAATTTTATCAGCATTAGGGGTAGGACTTGAGAAGCTGGAAAGAAAGTACAAATGCATCATTATTTAAATCCTTACAAAATATCATTCGAACCAAAAGTTCGAAAGATAATTCATTTAGATGCATTTACTAACCAAATTGATCATTAATATCTTACATATCAGTTTCAAACGCTCCAACTCGAATTAACGACTATAGGACAATTAGCTAATATAATATTTGATGGTACATTTGAAGCGTGATGATATTCGATTTTAATAAAAAAATTTCAAACGAAAATTGAGCAAATAATAAAAAATGGCCCCATTAAGGAGGCATGTACTCTTGTTGAGTATTTAGACATTAAAAAATTATAAAATCTTAGAAGAGGTTCAGGTATATGAAATAATGATACTTGAGATATATCAATAAGTTATGTCATTATGGAAAGAAATAAAATCGAAAAGAAAAAGTTGTCTATAACACTTTTACACATGATGCACCGCTTCATATTATGAATAGCGATGATATCAAAATAAATTCACTGACGCATATTGATCGAATATATGATTGGCCAATAAAATGACGTAATTTTATCAAATTTGAATTTATTATGGAATAATGAAGTTTCTAGACTTGCGATCTGAAAATCTAAATGTGTACACTTAAGTAAAAATGGAATAAAAAAAAATAAAGTCGTAATATTCAATGAACGACTCTCAACATAGTGAATTTCACTGTAGATGAAATCACATGTCCGTACCTTTTTATCCTGACAATGCATGAAACTTGAAATTCGGTTACAGTCATCGGGCATGACTATTAATGTTAATCATGAATGATTTAGTATGCTAGAAACATAATTCAAGTCATATTATCACAAGGGGAGTCAATACGCTTTGTATTCTTTTTTCTTTGACCAATGTTTTGTCTCATTGGATTTTTATGGCAAGATTTTTAATGAAACAACTTTTGTGGCGTATTCAAAAGAATATTGTACTAATTTTATTTCATTAAATTTTTTTCCATAGGAATTTTTTAATAAGGTTTTAACCAGGCATACTCTTTTTGTAATAAATGTTCATAACATACAAAAAATTCACCCTCAAAATAATGCCTTTATATGTATGAGGCTACTGAAGAGATCAGCAAGAGCTATTTTTTTTTAACATCATGTTACTACAATCATCAAGTTTTGTCCAACTGGATTTTCTTGAAAATATTAACATACAATATATCAATATTGAAAACATTGACATACAATAAATGGATCGCTTAATACAAGAATTGAAATCGGGAGGAGTGTTTTAAATGATAAGTTTCTTGATGAATGACAATTATATCTCTGCATCCCAATAAATTATTATCATTGTATCTTTAATCATTCACTATAAATATGTGGTTTTGATTATTAATAAAATACATACAAATTTACTGACTTCTCTAATTTTTTCACTAGTTTATAACGATATCTTTGAGCGTCAAGGAATTTATTATTGTTATTATTTTTTGGTAGATGAGTTGGGCTTATAGATTGTTTGAATTGAGATGCTAATGAATAGAGAAAGTCCATTAACTAAGAAAGCACTTAGGCCCAGTAAGATTGGATTTAACTAGTGGAAATTACACCATATGCCTCCTTTTCTAAAAACAAATTAAAATATACGTCATCTTTACTCGTAATCATAAATTATCAAAATAATTAAACACTTGATAAGATCACCAACCCTAAATCCCTTCTTACAAGAACCAAGCCCACCCCCGCTGCCATCCATACAGCACCTTACCGTCGTAGGTTGAACTACCTTCATTATTATCATTGTCCAGTCCAAAAAATAAAAATTAAATTCCGCGTCTTTCATTTCTGGTTTGGTTTCCCGACCTTGCTTCAAGGTGTAAGCTCTATTTTCTGAAAATGATGTTTGATGTTTACTATGAATACCGATTCTTGATCTTAATTTCTCATCTTTTTTCGAATCAATGCTTAAGACTCTTTAGCAAAACGTAGACAAAAACTTAAGTTTTAAAGGCATCATTTTCTTTTGGAAAAATGCTAAAAGAACATAGGGGGCCCCCATATGTTTGAGTAGCACATCCCTTTTCTTTTGCCTTTGTCAAGCATCTGAAGCCAACAACCATTTGTTCCATCAAAAAAGAAAAGAAAAAAACGAAACCAACAACCATTTGTAATAATGGCGACTTTTGCAGACACTACACGATATCTTGTACTTAAAAGTCATTATTTTTATTTCCTGTGAACCAACCATTGAAATCCAATCACTCATTACTCTTTAATTAATTTGGCAGAAAGCAGATAATCTTTATTACATCATTTAGGTGATTAACAATTAAACAAGTTGAGATAAATTTGCAACTTTTAATATCGACAATTTTTTTGACACACGTTTTCTCATATATTAAGAAAATATTTATGTGATAAAAGTGTCAAAAATATGTTAAGAGAACAACAAATTAGAACAATGGTGGTCGACTTAAAACTTATTATTTTCAATTATGAATTATGTTTTCTCCTGTTTTAAGCATACAACCACCACCATTCTTTTTCTTCATCATAGCATGTTGAATATATGTACTCGTGTCGCTATCTTATTGGTTATATTTCCGATCAAACATTATTATACTTTGATAATGCTAAATGTACACTCCTTCTTTTGCATTAATTTTGACATTTCCTTTTTTTTTTTAACAATTTTGGACGGAAAATTATTATTTTTTAAACTGTCCAATGATATTTTTTCATGTAGTACAGTGTGAAAAATAATGTAAAAGATTA
>CAIGRK010008749.1:0-19008 GCA_903798315.1 Fraxinus greggii | reverse complement strand
CTTTTTATAATTAAATGTATTTAAATTATTCCAATTTTTCAATAATCCACATATTGACCACCCAATTAAATATTATTTACAAAGAAAATGGAGGAAAATAATATAATAATTTAGAGGAAAATTGATTAAAATAAAAGATATGAAAAAATAATAAATATATATTGGGAGTAGTAAAATTAAATGGTAAAGATAAAGAGGCTATTTTAATATTTAAAAATTTTTAATCTCTAAATTTACAGATACTCTTTAAATTGTAAAATATTTATTTTAAAGGAAGAGTCTCTTGAACATGCTCTAAGAGCATCTTCAAGAGATTTTTCTAAATATAAAATACTCTCTATTTTAACTTTTTAACAGCATATCTAATAGATTTTTTTATTTATAAAGAATATCTTTAAATTTAAAGAATCAAAATTTTCATAAACTTCAACAATACTCATTATTTTGGTTCTTCATTTTGATTTTCTCAAGAAGCATTTATTTAAAAACTTGGTGTCGTATAGTCATCTAATTGGAGACTTGGCGACCTAAATTTAGCTATAAGGGTCATTTAAAAAATTTAATGGAGAAATGCCTTGTACATAAGATATAAAAATGAAGAAAAGAAAGTATGATACATCATATAATTCCCATCGTAACCTTTATAGCTCTAGTGATTAAGACTGTTGGGGTATCTAAAAATTTGATGTCCTATAGTCATCCTACTTGTGAGGTATCGGCCTAAAACTCGCTATAAGAGTCATTTAGAAAACTTAATGAAGAGAAGTCTTGTACAAAAAATGTCAAAAAGAAAGAAAAAAGGATTTAGATTATCAAAAGCGAGATGTGACCGGTGGACTTTGAGATTCGTACTCTAGAGTCTGACAGTGTAATTTTGAGAAATACATATCATCTCCCTTCTAGGGATAAAAATATCTAATTCTGATCATTTTGTATAGAAAAATGCATGATAATTATTCTTAGGAATCCACATGTGCCAGAAATACCTCGGGATTGGAGAGAACAGTATAAGGAGTGATCTTGCACGAGAGATGTAAAATTTGACCACAAGAGGATCAACATTATATGTAAACCAATAATACTTAATTGGTTGTGTCCTCGTATGAGTGTGAGTTCAATGTTGGCTAATCACACACACTACGTCGAGCATCGGATAAGTAAAAATCTATTTTTGATATTATTTAGATCCTTCTAAAGTGTTATTTAAATTTGAACATGAAGCATATGAGAAGTAGTTCAACGTCGAGTCTATTATTTTTAATTTGCTTAGGGTAGTCATATATTATAGGTTTAGATTTTGTTTTGTTTTATTCGAGGATGAATAATGTTTAAGTTTGGGAGTGTTGATAAGTGTGAAATTTACACTTATCTAAGCCATCAAAAATGGCTTTTTTGATTATTGTGGACTTGATACTTAATTATTTGTATTTTTTTATTATGTTAGGAGAAAATTCGTGATCGGAGCAAACATTGATCAAGAAAGATGAAATTGAACGAAATCTGTAGTTTTGGGGATCAAATTCCACACTCTAGGAATTGAAGAGGACGAGGGCTGCAAAATAAATACACTTAGGGACTAAATTGTATTATTTGAAAGAAGAGAGACCTTGATGAGAAATATTCCAGTAATTGGGCTTCAAACCAATTTGAAAAGGAGTTAATCTAATTGGGCCATGCCACTTGGAATTGCAATTGGAATGAAATCTAACAAATTTGTTGGAAATTAAAAAGGGCAACTTAACAAAATACCCGAAAAGTAGGAGTCTTTTGATAAATCATATGAAAAGTATTTTTGAAGTAAAAAATATAGTGTAAAATTAAATGTTACGTTTATTAAAAAGTGATGTTTGTAACTCAAAAAGTGACAGAATTTTCAAGAAAATGATAGAAATTAAAAAAAAGTGACAAACACTAATAAAAATATTGAAATAAGTTCAATAAAGTGATAAAAAAAGTGATACAATCATCGTCCCTCCTATTTCTCCATTCACCGCCAAACATCTTTAAGTCAGTTTAACGACAAATCATATCTTACTAATTTCTACTATGTGAAGAATCTCCAACAAGTTACATTTATAAATCTCAAAAAAATAAAATAATTAAAAAAAAAGTGACTTATACTAAAAAACGTGACAGAAATTCAAAAAAGTGACAAAAAATCAATCAAAACCTTAGAATCAATTCAATAAAGTGAAAAAATTAAAAAAATGACAAACACTTCAAATCAACTAGTATTTAGTATCAATCGAAACCTTATAAGAGATTCGGGGGATTGTTGAGTTTCTTTTGCATGTTTTCTATTTGGCCAATTTTCTTGATGAAAACATTTTATTGATGTTGTTATGTCGTTATGAAAATAAAGTATGTAGAAGACGTCATGTTGAAGCAATGTCTTCATGTAAGCAGACTGTTGCTAAATTTTTATTTTATTTTAATTTTTTTGACGTGAAAAGCATGTTTCTATTGCTTACTGAATATTTATGGGTATTTTTATCTTGTGATTGCATGCACCAGAATTTTATAGTGAATGTAAATATATTTAACTGATACATGTCAATAAATTTAAGCCAATGGAGAAGTTCAAAATCTTTAACACTAACTTGTTTAAGTCATGAAAGCACCCTAAACTTCTATTTGGTTTGTAATTATGCTGGGGAATGAGGATAGTTTGGATGATTAACCAAAATTAGCCAAAGCCCAAAATTTTTAACGCCACCACCTTGTGTAAGTCATGAAAGCACCCTAAACTTCTATCTGGTTTGTAATTATGCTGGGGATTACGCAAAATTAAACAAAAGCTTAATTCTTACAGTGTCATTAACACAACACAATTTAGTCATCAATTAGTTCGTTGGTGGTTCTATACTCATGCGATGATACATAAATAGTGATAAATTAGCCAAAACGAACTTAATCATTTTGTAGAAGCTGCAATAAGTCGAAGGTTGCTGCTACTGCTACTCGGGATTATGGATGCAGCAACTGCAACCACCAACCTTCATATTACATAACAAATATTGTAGGAACAAGTCAGTAATAAACATATTGTTAATTAACATATCATAAAAGGGATACTCCTATTTCTAGAAAAGAGTAGGAGAAAGTTTTGAATGCACTCACTCAGAATCTCAGAGAAAATTTCTTTTGTAATTCCCAATTGAAAACAGTTGGCCAGGAAATAAGAGATCCATTAACTATCCTCACCTTCTTCATCGTCATCCTCCCAAATTTCGTCTCAGCCGCTTCTCCATTCCGCCGACACAACCACCGTCCCTTCCATTCCTCCGTAGCCATCACTACTACTACCAGCAAACCCAAGCCATTTACCACTACATCTCTACTTCAATCCACTATACGGTGAGACAATCGAGGAAAGTCGATGTGCTATGCCGAACTAGCATCGAAGCGGTGGATAGGAGATTCGAGGACTTTTTAATGATAGCAGATAGCATGGTGGTTTTGAGGTTTAAGGGTATAGAATCTATGGGTTTGCTGAATGTCATTGCTTGTGGTCTAGGGAAACAAAGACCGGAGAAAATTTATGGATGGAGGCAGAGATGGTGGAGAAACTGACTTGATCAGTTTGGGGTTTTATAAACGTATTGAATATGTTCTTGGGATGTTTTAATATTTTTAGGGTATAAATCTAATTTAACATTTTTGGGGTACTTACACAAATATCCTATATTTTTGGGTAGTTTTGAAAAACAAGATAAAGTTGGATTAAATGGTAATTAGGTATATTTGAAAGTACAAAATACGCTCAAACCTAAAAATCACGACTACCACAAAAATCGTAAATCAAAAATCCAAAGAAGGTTCATGGCCAAGGGGAAAGAAGCGTGAGTAACAGTGATTCTGGAATGTACCAGTTGCCCCCAAATTGGAAAAAATCAAGAAAAAACTGGAAGAAGAAAGAATAAATCTTCCACAAATTTGTTCATTACTCAAAACTTTAAAAAAGATCAAGGCTGCTTCAACATTGAAAGCTCTGAAAAAAGATCGAGAATATCTTCCTGTAATACACAAGCAAAATTAAATGTTTTTTTTTCTTTTTTTTTTTTTATATATTTTTGGCTTCTTGTTTAATTAGTTCCCTATTTTGTTATTTAAGATTGTATAGTATTTATTCTCTTTGCATAGGTTATGAAAGTAACAACCGTAATTATCAATTTCTAGCTAAATAATTAACATTTATGAAGTTTCTTTTTGATGATTTTGTTATTGTAATTGGAAACATGTTTGAAAATAACATTGTTGAATTTCAGAGGATATGAATTGTGTCAATACATATGAAAAATTAGTTTTGAATCAATAAAATCATTGATGCATGCAAGGTGTTTGACAAAAGGAGAATCTCAATTCTGTCACTTTAAACAAAAAAAAAATTACACTATATCCTTAGAGCAATTAACTAGATGCACACGTGTGCATTTTTAGAAATTTAAACATACCAATTCAAGTCCTATTTTATGTAATACATATGGGGAAAAAACTTTGAATCAATTAAATCATTGATGCATGTAAGGTGTTTGACATAAAGAAAATATGAATTCTGTCACATTTCTATGAAAAAATAACGTTCTGTTACTTTTTTCAAAAACAAAAAGTTGCATTATATCCTTGGAACAATTAACTAGATGAAAAAAAAGTGAAAAAGTGATATTCTGTCACTTTTCTATGAAAAAATTCCACTATCTCATTTAAACAATTAACTGGATACGTACATGTATGTTTTTTAAAATTAAAATATACGAATTCAAACCTTATTTTAATCTTGCATTTAATTCATATTTTTTTTTGAATCAATTCAATTAATGCATCCAAAGTATTTGCGAAAATGAAAATGTGAAAAAGTGACAATCTGAAAAAGTCGTAGTATCTTAGTGGAGCAATTAACTAGATATACACGTGTGTTTTTGAAAATTTGAATATACGAATTCAAACTTTATTTTAATCTTGCATTCAATTTATATTTGTTTGAATCAATTCAATTGATACATTTAAGATTTTTGCAAAGATGAGAATGTGAAAAATAAAAAAAATTAGATATTTTTTCTTTTAATTTCTGTTTTGGTATTACTATTTTTGACCTATTTACGGGCTATTTTATTCGTTCGTCGAGTGAGGTTTTTGTTATCATTTTGAAGTATTTACAACAAATTTTGAAATAAATATTTCGAATTTAAAAATCGATAAGCGATGAGTTCATAATAACAAGTTAAAAATGCCGCAGGAAATGAAGTTAATTGTTATGGTTTATTTTGCGTTCAATAATTCATGCAACATATTTTTCAACATTTAAACTTCGTCTATAACATATTTATCATGGTTACATTGCAAGCTTTTTAACAGATTTTAAATATCTCAAAATGCGTACCAGAAAATACAGTATAAAATGAAAACTTTTTAATAATAAAAAATTTGAAAGTGAAAAATATCATATGGGAAGTGCCGCCGTTAGTCTTTGGAACAATTTTGCTGACTTTCGAGTGTTTTATATTTTCAGTGTACGTAATAATTACGGTTATTAAAACTTTAATTTAGTTTAAGTGTATTAATCAATTTCTTTTCCTTTTTAGAGTATTGTGCCTAATTTCCTTTTAAAGATTCAGGTTAATAGGTTTTGACATGTTTGGGCTTAAAATTTAAATTGACTAAATTATTTTGGAATTTTATTTTTTTGAAATTTTTATAACTATGAGATTAATTATGACAAATTTCAAAACTAAGAAATAATGTTTAAAAATTCAAAATTCAAATATTTATTAAAATTTATTTATAAACTAATGTCACAATTACACAATTTATGGTCACTATTACGTACTTATAGATCACAATTTATTTTTCGATCGCATATTATCAAATTAATTAGTCACAAATTATTACTTGATCACAAATCAAAAACATTAAGGATGAAGCACCTCCACCCCATGACCGTCGTACCACAACCACAACCTCAACCACCATCACCAATATCACTACCATCTCACTACTGTAGCCAACATCACAATCACCACCAACTAAACCACCAAAAATTCGGATCCAAAATAATGTAATCGCACAACCAGGCCGCAACTTCATAGCAACCAGAATGTCGCGTCACTACCTACACAACTAGCACTAACTCACCGAACCGCCAACATTACAGCCACCACCAACCAAATACCAAACACCAAAAATTAGAGAAGGGGATGAAGACGACGGTTAAAAATGGAATATCGGAAGAACCAAGCTCTGCACCAACATCACAACCACCACCAACCAAACAAAAAATAAGATCCCAAAATCAAACAACAAGATGAATATGGCGGCTGGGAACTGGATGCTGGAAGAAACAAAAATCGCAAGTTTGCAGTAGCTCCTAGAAAAATCTGGCCATAGTGCCTCGATGCTACTTACCGACGATGAAGAGAGGAGAGGGGATGTCGGCTGCCGTGTGAGAGAGAAAAAGATGTGTATTGAGAGATGTAGAGAGAGAAATGAGAGGGGGGGAGTGATTTTGATTCGAAATGAATTTTGATATATATATTACCTCCTAAATACAACATAGCAACAAATAAAAAATAAATAGAATGCAATAAATGGGGAATACTACTTCTCATACAAAGAAAGTAAATGCAACTAAAAACTAGTTTATAAACTTCTAAAGCTGGGTAATCCATATATGTCAATCTGCACAAGTGCCTTAATCATCGAGGTAGGTCGAGTGATCCATACTCCTGATAATGGTGCTAATCCCAACTTTCCGAAGCAAGCAAATATGCAACATGGTTTACTTCTTTGTAGATGTGTAAAATCGTGGCTTTGTTGAATAAATGAGGTCTCTTATATATCTAAAAATGCTCTGAATTGTCCATGGTCCTCCGCCCTACAGTCGAATCTATCTCAACTCAAATAGCTGAAACACCAAGTCCTCTGGCCAGCAGAATCCTATCCAATATAGCTCCAAGTTCAGCCTCCAAAATCACATATGGGTCATCTGATGATGAAAATACCATGTATCGTCCTTAATGATGCCCTCACCACTTTTAAATCTATCTTTGACACATCCATCAATGTTGGTCTTGTAAAATTCCATTGGAAGAGTGTGCCACACAACCAAAACAGGTGGTGATAGGGGAGGGAGAGTCATAGAAATACTGAAGAGGGATAAAAGACTCAAATCCCCTGGCCAATGCAAAGCTCTAAACAATCCTCTAGTGAGAAGAAGAGAGATCATGCAGTAGACTTTTCAGATGATACATTTTGGGCACCATGCAGATATCTCTGTGCTTCGTTTCATTCCTCCCAGTTCATATAAATTAGAATATCAATAGATGAATGATAATGCTAATATGTCTACCTCGTACATATTGTCCAGAATAACGTCATCTTTGGAATCTCTGTCTGACGCTCTCTCTTAACGTCATAAGCACCTGAAAAATGCACCCAAAATGATGCCATATCTGGTCGGAGATGCCGCTGCATGTGAAAAGTGATAAGTAGATCATGCCATAGTCTTTAGCAGAAGAATAAGACTATGGGAAAAATGCAGTTCCATAGTAAGCGAAATGAGTCCTGAGGTTTTCTACTTGATTGGACTAGCTGCCATGCTGACTTAGTAGCAAAGCTACCATCTAATGTGTCCCTCTAAACAATACGGTCTGGGGCCTCTACACATAAAGATATAGCCATGATCTGTTGTACCATAAGAGGTAGAAAAGTCTATGATAATAGTCCAAAATTCCATCCAGTGCCGTCAAAGAAGTCATGCACCATCGCAGATGTGTGTTACCTATATGGAAATAAGGATGCCAATGTAGTATCTCCCATCTAACAATAATCCTAGAAGAATATCTGACTGGTGGCTCCACTTGTGGCCCAAATAACTTCAGTCTCTTCCAAGCATGAGATGATGAATGGGGAACTATTGCAAGTGATGAATGTGTCCCCAAACAATATTTTCACAATAAGAACTGAGCCCAAAAAGATCCTTGAGACCTAAACAACCACCAAAACTTCATGGAGAAAGTGTCCACCACGTCTTCTAATCTTCTGAAGCCTAGTCTACCCTCATCAGTTGGAAAGAGAATCTTTTTCCTACTCCTCCAATGTAAATGACGCCCTAATTCTTAGAATCCCATAGGAACCACGCAAAAATGCCCTCCAATATCTTTAGTATAGCTTTGGAAGGCGGCATAATCTGAGGAAGATAAAGTCATATAGAGGATAGTACAGACCTCAACAACGTAATCCATCTTCCATATTAAAGTAATCATAAAGCCCAGTCTGAGATCCTGCTCCTGGCCTTCTGAATGAGGTCATCATAGAGAGCTCCTCGGTCCTTTTAAATAAAGGAAATCCCAAATAAATGAATAGTTGCTGTTGATGCCTAAACCCAATCAAGAACACAAGTCTCCAAGGAAATATCTTATGCCTATCCAAGTAGTATAAGATTGCTCTTGTCTTTATTCACCAACTAGCTAGAGACCCCCTCATAATGCTCCAAATAGTCGAAGACCCTCCTCATAGACTATTTCTGGCCGTTGGAGAATATGATCATATAATCTAAAAATGAAAGGTGTGATAAGGGTCATACCTCTATGTCGATAATGCATTTGGGATAGGCTTGGAACCTCTCAACGAGTAGGCGCGATAAATAGTCTGCAGCGATAATGAACAAGGAAAGTGAAATGGATCACTTTATTTGAGACCATGTGAGGATGAGAAAAAGCGACATGGATGGCCATTTAGGAACACAGAGAAATGACACTTCGATATGCAACGTCTAATCTTGTTAATCCATAACTGGTTAAATCCAAACGCCTCAAGTACAGCATATGTGAATCCCCAATTCATGCAATCATATACATTATCCATGCCAAGTTTCAGCATAGTATTCCCTCCCACACTTTATCATCCAAAGTATAGAGGAGAGCCTAAGTTAACAACATATTATCCCCAATAACGCGACTAGGGATAAAACCACTCCGCTGAGGAGAAATAATGCATGGCAACAGTGAACTCAATCTAGTGTTCAAAAGCTTGTAATAAGCTTATTGAACACTATACATGGGCTGATCTGCAACCCATCCATCTATAGGCATCTCGCAGTGAAACCATGAGATACTGGCCTCCTTTAAAGAAATTAATGACTCCCATGTACACATTATCCTATATAATGTCCCAACAATATTGGAAGAATAGGGATGATAATTCATCTGGGCCGACAACACTATCACCATCAATAACAAAAACCACTTCATGCCCCTCAAGAAGCAACGGAGGGTATTTTAGTACCATATTATTTGCCTCAGTCAGTAGCCTAGGAATCATATCGAGCGGATGAGATCTAGAGGCTATGAAGGAATAGATAATAAATACTGGTAAAACGAGATAGGGAACCCTAAATGTTAGCAGAAGTAGATAAAACTTTCCCTGCCTGAGTCTTGATATGAGATCTGGTCTAGCATCTCTGAACCATCGGAATGAAAATATCGAGTATTGTGGTCCCCCTTACACGCCCAACATGAGTCGGCCTGTTGCTTCCAAAAGCCTTCCTCAAGGATAAGTTCTGGTTCAGATTATCCTGTGAAAGATGTAATAAATCACTATGCTCCGATGTATGATCACTGTGCTTGGTCTAAACATTGAAGAATAGAAAAGGCATTCTCCTAAATCAACATCAAAAGTACATTATAGATGCAAATGCGAGTGATCAGATAAAGTCTGATTCAAATGCTTTATTGTAAGCTATTGACAAAAAGTTATCACTGTAGCGTTAATCAAAACTTTATCCAATTTCTTCATGATCGGTATTGGTCTGACCATTGGTCCAAGTATACTTACTTCTTGAGAAACCTGCGTCCTCCAACCTACAATCCAACATCATATCAGATAAAGCAGTACTACCTCGATAACGAATGCTGTGACTAGTGCACTCACCATTGTGTGCAATAACGTTAAAGTCTTTTCCAAAAACCAATGATCATCCGAAGTAAGGGAAAAGCAGTGAAGACCATCTCAGAAATCCTTTCTAATAGCAGCCTCACATGATGCATAGACAGAAGCTAAGAATATGTGGCGTACTAATCTGTGATCCTCAATTCTAACATGAAGGAACTGAAGGTGATCATAAAGAATAGTAGCAGTAGTCCCAACGTTCTAGAACATCCATATCTTATTCGACTCATTCTGAACTCCAGTGTCAAAGCGTAGATAATGTCAAATAAATGTAAATATTTGATCAAGAACAAAGGGTTCCAAAATGGCTAAAAGATATACCTGATGAAGCTAAATAATTCTCTTTTGGTGTTTACGAGTAGCTACTCTTCTCACATTTCATATAATGTCACTCATAAAGACGGGGAATATGAGGAGGTATCGTGTAACTGACTTGGGTAAAACCATCATTCTCATGGTATCAGTAGCTAGTGGGTGTTTCTTCTGACTAACTTGGATAAAATCATCATTCTCTGTTCTTTGTGCCATATAAACCAAGTTATCGGAATAAGATCTACGAAAAAGGTCCTTGCTGATGAACCTCAATATGTGATGAGCCGTCTATACCATACTAATCTAACTGAATAGAAAAAAGAGGTACCTCTACATTCTGATGACAAATGAGAGGAATAATAGTCAAGGGGGACTGAGTCTTGCCTGGAGTATGACCTGGAATATGTCCTGCCACAATAGTTGTATCCTTTGAGTCAACTAATGCATGTGACATCTAAATCATATTATCCACCAAGGGGTCAAAATATGAAGTGCAAATTCATCTTGTAGCCTGAGTGGTAACCAAATGAGTAGAACTGTAAGAGAGACTAGCAACAATATTGTATGCGTCTAATGAGCAGCTGTGCTCCTAACTAGTGGAGTTGTAATTGTAGGATATGCCACAGAACGAACAACTAGAAGACTTGTTAGTGGTGTTAGTACAGACAAATACTAACAACTAGTCGTGCTAGTACAGACAATGACTAAATATGGACCCTTGAAGTGCTAAAAGAATACTGTCTCATTTTATTTCTTCGAACTGGTGTCCATCTCTAATGAGGCTCAACAACTACCTCATTTATGGTGCAATAAATGGCGGTAGTGCATGGCGTTATCCAGCCATGCAATGCTCATCTGTGAGCTCAAAGTGCGTACACCAAAAATAGTAGTTTACCTCTCAATCCAAATCCTATCAGAGAGGGAACGAAACTTAGATAGCCTTAGCTATAGCAAACAAAATGTTCTTTGCCCGAAAATGAATAGTAGTGGAAATGAAACCTAAAGTAGGGAAATATGGGTCTCTTATTGAAGGTTAAAACTCGGTGTCTACTTGACTACTCTCATGGGGGCACCCTTCAGCATACTAAGTGGGCTTTAGAATAACCATGAATAATCATCCTCATGTGCCACTGTATTAAAATATGATAAGCATCTATCAATCCTATCATATAATCATCGTGGGAACCGAATTTAAGAAAGATATCGCATACCTTAATCACAAAAGACTTGTTATGAGAGAATTTGCCAACAAGTGTAAACTTGTATAACTTAGATAGAAGCCCATCCTCCTCAATAAAATGCAACTATTCTGGATGGTTGATGCTTGTATAATTTTACACCATCAGATGATTTTTTTGCCCTATTTCATAGAAAAGGCCCAAGAGTTGATAGATCGATATAGTCTCTTCCTCTCCATTGCGTATTCTGCTCTCAGGTGTAATTTTGGTCATCCTCTGTGTCGACCTTTGGTTGACTATATCCTTAATGTTTCGATGTAAAAAAATTAATTTTTGTTTCTAACAATTGATTTTAAGTATTCAAAGCATTTTATGCAATATTTGATCAATCAAGGACAAAAAGGTCTGTATTAAGACATTCACATTACAAATCGGACTTACAATAAATAAAGTCATGAAATTCGATCATTCAAGATAAATGATTCAAGAAAAAGAGCTTCAGTGGTCAAGTGTCAAAGGAGGATAGTGGATTAGACGTTTGTATTCGCTTGTAAAGGTAAAAACACTTCAATTCTTAGCACTAAATGATGAAAGCTCAAAAATCATTTCATGTACTAAAAATGACTTTGATTATCACTTGCATAAAATATTTTGATTAAAAGCGAAAGTTGATTTTCAAAAACATAAGTAAACTTATATCATATTTTGAGAATATTGACATCAGACCATGTAAAGACGACATAATGGATCAAACTATTGATATGCAGACGTTCGGACAAAGTAATAAATGTCTAGATGTTGGTGCGGACGTTTAGATCATGTAACTATCACTTTTTTTTACCATTCTGACATCTGGTGCACAACAAATAGTTTTTGTACTTTCAGACGAGAAAGCGGACGTTCAATTGATTGTCTGGTTCCACAGATACTTTTGCTTTTTGAACTCTATAAATACCATCTCACTTAGCATTCATTGCAACAATTTTCAAGATCACTTAAGAGAGATATTATTGAGGAAAATTATATTGACATTACATTTTATTTATCCTCAGCATATCATTTCCTTTGAAAATTTTGATTAATTCAACCTTTGAAAATCATCTTTTCATTAAAGCTTTTTCATCTAACACTTGAGCTTCATTTATTGTTATTCAATTAAAGTGTTATCATATTTCTCTCTTAGTACTTAATTTGTTTACATACTTTATTAAGAGAGAAGTTAGAAATTGTAAAATAATTTCTTATCAAATTTTTAAGTCCTATTGAGGTCACGTAAAGCTCAATATTATACAAAGGTCGATGCTTCTTGTTTGTAAGTCACAAAAAGTGTTGTAAGGGTTTGGATTGCACCATAAATCAATCAAATATAGCGAAACAGACTTGTTTGTGATGGAGAGCTTGGTAACAGAGGATGTAGATAATATCTTTAGATCAAACCTCTATAATTATATCGTTTGCACTCTCTTTTCCTTTTACTTATTACTTTCGTATTTGTGCATTGTATTTGGTTGATTTATTTATTCTCAACTTACTTAAATTTAAATCAATTTTTCAAAAAAGTTTAGAAAATCAATTCACCCCGTCTTGATTAGCTATTCATGAGCTATAATTGGTATCAAAGCTAGGTACTCATTTTTAAAAGATTTCACAATTTTGAGCAATGACTAATCACAATCTTCATAACCTTGAAAGACATTCTACAAATCATCCTCATTTCTTTGATAGCACACACTATAATTATTGGAAAGCTAGGATGATGATATATATTCAATCCATAGATTATAATATTTGGGAATTCATTGAATATGATCCTTATATGCCTACAAAGATGATCAAGGTTGATGGTAAACCCAATCAAATCATTCCAAAACTTAGAGAGAAGTATGATGTAGCTGATAAAAGAAAATATCCTTAAATACTAGAGCAAAAATCTAGTTTATTGTGTTTTAGATAAAGATGAATTTGACTGTATTAGCACATGTAATTTTACATATGATATTTGACATGCATTAAAAGTCACTCATATTGGTACGAGTAAAGTGAAGGAAACCAAAATCAATCTTTTAGTTAAAGAATTTGAAAATTTCTTTATGAAACAAAATGAGTCTATTGTTGATACAATTACTCCTTTTACCGATATTTTTAATGGCCTTAAAAAGCTTTGATCGAAAATTTACTAATGGTGAACTTATAAGCAAAATGCTTAAGTAACTATTGGAAGATTGGATCTCATTAAGGATGTTGATTGAGAATACCAAAGATATCAACTCATACCCATTGGTACAGTTTTATGGGGCCTTGATGACTTATGAACACAACAACGCTGAAATTAAGGAGAAAATGAAGAAGAGCAAAGAAGAATAAAAAAAACCTCCTAAATGCCAAAGTACTTTAAAATGGGCAATTGAAGAAGGAATTACAAGTGAAAAAATGAGCGACGAAGAACTTGATGATCTAGTTCTTCTTGTTAAGAAATGGAAAGGTCTTCACAATAATTGGAAGTTTCAAAAGAAATAAGTAAGAAAATCGTTTGCTATGATTGTGACAAACCCAGATGCAAGAGAATCGAATGCCCAAACAAGAAAATAAATATCAAGGAAAAAACACTCCAACAACATGGGATGAAAGTGACGATGATGATCGTGATGAAAATGATAGTCAAGAAGAAGTCGTCAACATGTGCTTTGTGGTAACCGAACATGAGGTAAATTCTATTGAAAAGTGTTCATATGATGATTTATCTACCTCTTATGATGGAATTCTCGAGGGATTTGAAAAACTTGCCTTAAGTCACTCAATACTCAAAAAGAAGCATTCGTTTGAAAAATGAAGGAAAGAAAATTTTAGAAACTCAAAGGATCTTGAGAAAGAAAATACCGACTACAACTCCTTAATCAGACACAATTCTTCTTCAAAAGAGAAAGTTGTAGATTTAATTCCAATTTTTTACAAGTTCGCTCAAAGTAAAAAATAAAAAATAATAAAATTACTTTGATTTAATGCTTAATGAACAAAAATGCGATTTTGACAAAGGAGGGATTGGATATAAACCTTTCTTGAAGTAAAAATCTCTCAAAAATCTATTTATGAAAGTTTCAAATTCAACTATTTCAAATATTACATGTAGCTTTTGTTATAAAAGAGGACATATTAGATTTAATTGTTTAACCAAAAAGAGGCTATACTTTAAAAGCAAAAGTAAGTGGATTCAAGAATCCACTAAAACTAACTACCAATGACCCAAATTTGCATGGGTACCAAAGTCAAAAATTGAATTATTCTTGTAGGTACCAAAGAAAATAAAGTGCAAATGATTCTTCGATATTGAATGCTCAAAACATATAATCGAAGATCGATCTCTATTTTCGAATCTCAAAAAGAATGATGGAGGTCATATCATTTTTTGACATAATGTCAAAGGAAAATTATTAGCATTGGAAACATTAATAATCACTCATCACCTTTTATTGAAAATGCTTTTTTGGTTGATAACCTCAAACATAACTTGCTAAGCATTAGCCACTTATATGATAAAGGTTACAATGTTAAATTCAATTATTCTGAGTGTCTTATTAAGGATGCTATATAAAAAGATGCGATGTTTATACGAAGCCAAAGTAAATATGTTTATATCATAAATATCGAATTTGAAATTGATGAAAACTGTTTATCTAGTTTAAAAGATGATACTTGGTTCTGGCGTGATTATGTCATATTAGCACAGATCTTCTCTAAAAGATTTCCAAAAATTATTTTGTCAAAGGATTACAAAATCTAAAATTTGAAACAGATGAAGTTTGTGATGCTTGTCAATTTGGAAAATAGGTAAAAACTTATTGCATGCTTAAGAAATATTCTTCAACTACAAAATATTTACAACTTCTCCACATAGACCTTTTTTGAGACATTTTTAGTTATCACTAGTAGCGGATTCAGAAATGTTGTGAGCTAGGGCGGCTTTTGAGAGACAACTGCATTCTCCAAGGTCTCATATTTTGAAAATGCTGGAAAATTGCCTCACTCTCAATTTTTTTTTCCAAAAATCTCTTTCTCCATGTATACCATCAAATTGACATTCAATCATTCATCTTTCATTTTGTTACGCAAGTCACTCGTGATTAGATTCATAAAAAAAAAATATCTTTTCAACACTTGCAGTTGACACACGTAATATCAAAGCCAATATGATGAGCCCATAAACCAATTGAAAATAAAGAGAATTTCTTGTTTCAACCAACGTTTGAGCTACATAAGATATGCTATTGAGATTAGAGAAAACTTTGTCCCTTCTCACAAGCATAAGAAACTTGTCTAGTTAAGGTCTGAGTAATAAGAGCTCTTCACGGGTGAAGTCCTAAGGATAGAACTAAGCGAGATGTAGCAATTTATAGCCCTATCAAAAGCTACAAATGAGGCTCTTGGACGTAAACATGAAATGCAAGTAAGATGCTCAGTAGTTGTCTCTAGAAAATTATCATTCAACTCGTCCTGGAACGTTTTCGTTGGTTACTACTTTGGCTAAAAAAATAGAGGTACTTTTCTTTTGATTCATCAAGTTGGTGCACTTAGCGTAGGCTTGATTGTGAGCACTATTAAAGAGACCAATATGATCATTCAAAGTGTTTTGCATTCCAATCCCTAAAGCTAGTCATAGTGAATGCATATCTACCCCCTTTGACCCCTCTATGAGGTTTGAACAAGTAGAATAGAAAAAATATGTCCCATCCTTTTCTATATTGTACTCTAACAATAAAATTTATAGAATCATTCTTTCCTAAAATACCTATTATAATTTTTCGTTGGTCTTCTTAGAAAGTCATGTCCATACGGTTGACAAGGACTTTTCTATAGGTATATCATCCTAACATAATCTCTGATATTAGAATCATATGACTCGATAGGAGGCGTTTCCCTGGATCAAACGCAAGATCACAAACATTGAATTGAGCCCGATATTTATTTATGGTATCAATGATTAACAACTCGTGTGCTTGATTAGAAGCAATGTCGGCACTAGATGCACCACTAGAAGAACTAGGTCGGAACTTACATTTCAGTTGAAAAAATCATTCCATAATTTGTACGAAAATTAAACATAAATCGCAGATTAATCATAAATTAAACTTAATTTAAAATTATCATCAAGTTTCAATTTCCAATTTCTAACACTAATTTATCATTTATCACAAATCACATATTCACAAATTCCCCAATTTTCATAAATCATAAATCAAAGCAATTCACATACTAAATCATCAACAAATGATTAATACATGTAAAATATCACTTCAAGACTTCAAGTTCTAAATGAAAATGGCATCAAAATGAAATAAACACGATATAAAAAAAAGAGGCTCACGGTCAGCGACTGCATGCAGTGGAGGAGGCTTGGTGTCAGCGACTTAGCGGCAACAGGTCACAAGGCTCGGCATTGGGGGCTGCACAACGGGAGGGAGATAACTTAGAATCAAAGATAGGATTTGGTTTGCTTTGTATTTTTTTGCAATTGTCGTATGGGGGTTGTGGCAATTTGAAAATTGGAATTCATACAATACAAACCTGAGCAATAGGCCTATGGATAATGGGCCTAATGTTTAAAAAAAGGCCCAAGACAAAATGCCCATAATTTTAAAAAAAAGGTCAACAAACTCATCTTCTCTAAATCTTCATGCTTCACGGCAACTGGCAACAGTGGCGAGTGGTGAACGGTGCCCTTCTTTCTGATAGAGCCAACACGGGTGACCACACTTACTGCTACAAATTTATCATTGTAATATATAAACTAAATGTAAGATGTTTAGCCAGAAATAACTTTATCACAATATAATATTTTTGAACTAACATCAACCTTCAATAATCGAATTTTGGTTAGAGTGATTTACAATTGGAATCGTCAAAAGTAAGTTACATTTATCAAAAAATGCATGCCCTCTCATTTTTTTTTTTAAATGTATACAAAAGTAAATTTCGAGATATAAAAAGGAAAAAAAATATTGAGGGATGGACATAAGGTATGACAAAGTTCACAGTCAAATCTGCTCTCTCGGCTTGATTGTTTCACACTGAAATTTAATACTTTATTAGAATTTTGGTAAAATAACATTACTTTTTTTTATGTGATGAGCTATGTCTACAAACATTAGTTGTGTCAAGTGGAGTGAGCTACTTGTCGATGCAGTTAGCATCTGAGACAAGCAGTGGGAACAAGCCTGGTAGCAAATTTCGCTGCAAGCCACTCATAAGCACGCACGAATTGGTTTGCGCTGGACCCTAGCTAGCTAAGCCAGTATACTTGTCTCGGATGCAAGCCGAGTCGCGAAAGTGTGGAGTGCTAAACTTCGAACATCATGGGGATGACTCAAAAAGTGTGGAATGAAGAGATATGGTAGCTTCATCATTTAGAGATACGCTGAAGTGTATGAAGATCTTGGTGAGTAGCATACCTTAAGGTAAAGCTTTGATATTTTTTGTGGAATAAACAATTTTCATATATCTAATGACAATAGTTGGGAAATTCAATTTTCGCCCAACCAAGATCGAGTCGAGAAGAAAATGATCGAAATTGTTAACTTCATCTCAATGACCTTTTCGAGAGAGTATAACATGGGGAATGATATGCTGTAACACTTTTCAAGGTAGATTTTGTTGATTAGCACTAAGCTTTGTTAAGAATTTCAAAAATTTTACTATAAACTATATGATAGGCTACAATAAGACTATATCCTTCAACAACCTTGCTACATGTACAATGATTAGTGGTTACAACACTTACAATCTCTCACATTAGGTGGGGCTCATTAATTAATTAATGGTGGGATCCACTCTAATGTGAGAGATTGTAACATTTACAATCCCACTAATCATTGTACAATTGGATTTTTCCATCCTTCAAAAGTCGGTTGTGCCTTGTGTAGAGAAATTTGGTTTTCACATTCGACAAGCTCAAGTGTGGTTCGGAGAAGGGCTTTGGTGATGGTAATGCATTTTCCTTTGAGCAAACATGTGATTTTACACAACTTGGATTAAAAATCATGTTTTTGTAAAAATCTTTCGTGAGATTAAGGTAAGTATTTTCTTCTAAAATTGCTATGGAAACCTAACCCATAGTTTTAAACTATTTTTCAATGTGAAATGCAAGAGTTTTAATAATAAAATCGGCAAAGTCAATGTTCTTACCGATTAGAATGGGTGATTTTTCAAATGAATTTTCTGGCACCTCGGGTTCTTCTTCTGATGAAGGAGTTGGCAACCTCTCCATCCTACTTGGTCTCTTAACCAGTATCTTGGTCCTGGCCATGATAGAAATTGGGTGGAAGTTTGGTAGAAGGATTTCTAAAGTGAAGAAACCGAACCTATGAGAACCGAACCTATGAGCGAGAGTGACAGGTTTTTGAGTTTGAGAGAGTATTTTGAAGATTTAGGATCGGACGTCTGGGTTACAATTTTGTGAAATTCTGCCAATCCGAAGTGACGGGTTGGACGTCCGGTTCGTTTGCCTGGTTGGTTCGTTTGTGTTTTTCAATCAATGCCACTTGAACATTGGCTCCTTGCGGTTTAAAATTTTGTGAAATTC
>CAIGRK010008707.1:0-11138 GCA_903798315.1 Fraxinus greggii | reverse complement strand
GATAATTGAGAATAAATTGATAAGTGAGAACATGTTAGATAGTACATATAGTTTATACATTCCCCCTATCTTTCATACATGTATTTCCCCTTTCTCATATAAGGCAAGCATGCATATCATCTTATATTGATTTTTATTGGATGCTTTGAAATGATAATCACTTCAAAATCAATTGTAACATAAACAAGATTAACTTGTTTGTTATAATCAAAACCTTAACCTTGTAATCAAGATACCGTACTTAATTGAATCAAATTATCTTACGATCTCGCCATAATTAACCTTAAGTGATAATAATTACTGTATGAGCTTGTCATCATTAACTGAATCAAATTATCTTATGGGCTCGCCATAATTAACCTTAAGCGATAATAATTACCTTATGAGCTCGCCATACTTAATTGAATTGAATTATCTTATGGGCTCGCCATAATTAACCTTACACGATAATAATTACTGTATGAGCTCGTCATCATTTTTTAATTAAATTAGCATATGTGCTTGCCATAATTAATTCTGAACAATGATAGTATATGAGCTCGTCATAATTATTCAAATTAAATTAACTTATGGGCTCACCATAATTAATTTGGGACAATAGTAATTAACGCATGAGCTTGTCATAACTAACAAGAGTTGTTGAAACGACATCTTCATTAATCAAAAGTATTCACAACCAATGACCAAGTCTTCCCTGGTAATACCTACGCAAGTGTTCCACATTCCGGGGGTGGGGTTGCACTTTCCCATTCAAGATTTCAATTAGAAGATCCTTGGTCTCCCATTGCTTGATATATGGTATGGGCACTCCCAGTTCGGACCTAGCGTGCCAACACCAGGCTCTTTCGAAGAAAGGAAAACCCTCGAGAGCATAAGGTTACTTCTTCTGAATGACTTTATCGTGCCATTTTCATCTGGTAGGATGCCATATTCATATACGAATCATCCCTCCTTTCTTCAAGGAAATCGATTTCACACCGCCTTATCTCATCATTTGATATTTGTTGAAGTGCAGATGACGAGGTAAAGAAAGACCCACTTCGACCGGGCTCATGGCTTCAGCCCCATATGCTATTGAGAAAGGGTTTTCTCCCGTTGCAATTCGACTGGTGGTACAAATTGCCCACAACACATGGGCGAGCTCGTCCACCCATGTCCCTTTCGACGTATTAAAGTTTCTTTTTCAAAAGGTGCTTGATGGTCTTGTTAATTACCTCAACCTGACCGTTTTCCCGGGGGTGGTGAGGAGAGGAGAAATGCTTCTTGATACCCCAATTCATTGCATAAGTCTCTAACCTTCTTGTTGTCGAATTGTCGCCCATTCTCTGCTACGAGCAAGTGGAGAATTCCAATCTGGCAAATGATGTTTCTCCAGATGACGTGTTCGCCTCAGTTATTTTTGCCAATGGTTCTACCTCGACTCACTTAGTAAAGTAGTCGATGGTGATAATCGCATGGCTAACACTTCATTTCGGCCTATCAAGTTGATACCCCATTTAGCAAAAGACCAAGGTTGGACACCACAGTAAGCTCATGTGACGACTGCCTTTGGATGGACGAGAAATGATGGCATTTATTACACTTTTTTACAAATTGTACTATGTCTTTCTTGGCCAATAGTATCCTTGCTTTAATACTTTTTGAGCCAGTGTTGGTCTCCCGAAGTGGTTGTCACAAACTCCTTCATGAATCTGTTGCAGGATAGAGTTGATTTCTTTTTCTCCTCCAATACATAGCAGGAGTGGGGATGGGAAGCCTCTTTTATAAAGCATCTCATCTTGAAGCATGTAGTGGGTGGCTAGGTGCCTGAGTTTGTGAGCCCCTTCTTTATCTTTTGGCAATGTTTGACCCTTGAGGTAGTCGATAATTGGTTGCATCCATGGTGGGTTCCCTTTAAATCATTATTATTTCCTCCCCTTTGCACGTAGAAGGCTTAAGGAGGTACTCTACTGGTACAATTTTAAGCAGTTCAGAATCTTTACCGCTGGCCAGTTTTGACAAAGCACCCACGTGCAAGTTCTCAGCCCTTGGTATCTAGGTCAGCTCGAATTTTTCAAAGTAGGGAGAGCATGTCCATTACCTTTTTTAGGTATGCTCTCATGCCTTTATCCTTGGTTGTGAAGCTGCCATTGACTCAACTCACAACTAGCTATGAGTCATTATAAACTATTAAGCTTTTAACTTGCATTTCTTTTGCTAATCTGAGGCGTACTATCAATACCTCGTATTTTGCTGCATTATTGGAGGTCTTGAAACCAAATCTTACTGGACATTTGAGTTTGTGGCCCTCTGGGCTCTCTAACAATGCACCAGTCCCAGACCCCGTTTCTCCGTAAGATCTATCAACAAACAGTTTCCAAGTTGGGAGGTTTGCTGGTTCCATTATGACATTGATGTCTATTGCCTTAGTGAATTTTGCTATAAAGTCTGCCACTGCTTGTCCCTTTATTGAGGTACTTAGCCAATACAAAATGTCGAATTCACTCAATTCTGTAGCCCATTTCATTAGTCTTCATGAGGCATCAGGTTTTTGGAACACCTATTTGAGGGGGAGGCTTGTCAATACGTGTATACTATGGGCCTGGAAGTATGGTCTCAACTTTCTAGAAGAAACCATAAGGGACAAAACAAGTGTTTCCATGTCAGTGTAATGCAACTCAACTGGTAAAAGGGCTTTGCTCACGTAGTAAACGGGCAGTTGCATGCCGTCTTCCTCCCTCACTAGGACTGAACTCACAGCCTGCGCTTATGGCTAGATACAGTAGCAACGCTTATCCCTCCTTCGGCTTTAAGAGAAGGGGGCCCTGACCCAAGTGCTTTTTCAGCCCCTGGAAAGCCTCTTCACATTCTTCATTACATTGGAACCTCTTTCCTCCCTTCAAAACTTTAAAGAATGGGAGACACCTATCTGTCGCCTTTGAGATTAAGCGATTTATCGCTGTTACACGACTTGTCGAACATTGTACTTCTTTGGGCTTGCATGAGGAGTTCATATTCAACAAGGCCTTAATCTTTTCAGGGTTTGCTTCAATACCTCGCTGGTTGGCCATGTAACCCAAGAATTTTCTCGAAGTGACACCAAAAGCGCACTTTAATGGGTTCAGCTTTATCTGGTACTTCTTTAAGATTTTGAAGAGGGCTTCCAGGTGCTCAAGGTGACCTAATGTTCTGAGGCTCTTCATAAGCATGTTGTCGATGTACACCTCCATTGTTTTGCCTATGAGGTTGGAAAACATCCTGTTGACTAGCCGTCGATAAGTTGCCCCAGCATTTTTCAAGCCAAATGTTATGACTTTGTAACAGTAGAGGCCTTTGTCAGTGATGAATAATATGTTCTCCTCATCTATTGGGTGCAAGGAAATTTTGGTTTTACCCTGAGTATGCATCCATGAAGCTCAAGAGCTCATGGCCTGCAGTGAAGTCAACTAATTGGTCGATTCCTAGAAGCGAAAAGTTGTCTTTTGGGTATACTTGGTTGAGAATGTAAAAGTCTATGCAAACTCTCCACTTGCTATTGGATTTCTTTACTAAGACTAGGTTGGATATCCATTATGGGTACATTGCCTCCCCGATGAACCCGTTGGATATGAGTTTTTGTACCTCTTCTTTCAAGGCTCCATACCTCTCCAGGTTTAAGGCTCTTCTTTTTTGCCTGTGAGGTGTGAACTTGGGGTCCACATTGAGTCGATGGCAACTAATTTCTGGGTCAATTCCCCCATGTCTTCGTGCTTCCAAGCAAACATGTCTAAGTTGTTAAGCAGGAAACCTTTAAGTCTCATCTTTTCTTCTGACTTAAGCTCTTTCTCTACTTGTAACACCTTTCTAGGGGTCGCGGAGGTCTTCTAGGAAAGACTTAAGCTCTTCTATTGAGTTGCTTGTGAGGTTGATTCGGACCCTAGGTCCAAATCCACAGCGATGATCCCTTCTTCAGGGGCATTCACCATTTTGACGTCTCTCTCTTGTTCAGGGGTAGGACCTTCTTCAGGTACATCAACCATTTCAGTGTCCTCTAGGACCAAGTTTATACTTTGACGTTTTAGACTTCCTCAAAAAGCTGAGGTAGCAGTCACTCAAGCCCATCTGGTTTCCTCAAACTGTGGAAATTCCTATTTCAGTTGGAAATTTCATACATAAATGGTGTATGGAAGTAATGGCCCCAAGTTCTTTCAAAGCATGTGGTCCCAACACCCCCATGGTAGGCATTCCATATAGTGGTGTGTTGTAAATGGGGCTCTCTAATTTTCACTGCTAGTGTGATCTTCCCCTGAGAACAATGCTATCGCCCGTAAAACCACATAAGGGGGTGGTCATGGGGGTGAGCTCATGGTCTACCATCATCTTGTCATAGGTGGTTACAAACAAGATGTTGACGGAACTCCCATTGTCCACCGACATGCGTTTAACCCCATTTTTAGCTACAACGGCTCGTACTACCAGAGCATCGCAATGTACATAATGAACCCCAGTGGTGTACTCCTGCGAAAAAGTTATTGGTGGGATGTTTCTTGATGCACGAGTGGTGCTATTGACTAAATAGTTTGTCATGGGAGGATCCTTTGCTTCCATCGCGTAGTTTCTCTGAGCATTTCTTTACTCCCCTCTTACATGTGGGCCACCAATAATGGTGTCGATCTCCCTGATAAGGACGTTATTTGCCTCAGTTGAGGATTCTCTCCTAGGCCTTTGTTCACCTCTTATCCTATTTCTTTCCTCCTCGTGCTCCCTTCGAGGCAATTCATTTATGCAATGTCGCCTTGCCTCACCACATCTAGTTTCTCCATCATGTCTAGGCTGAGGCGCATTCCTTTGTACCTAATGGGTGTTTCTCCTTTCTTCATGGGGCCCGTTGGCCCCTCATGATATGGGCTGGACATGCAATTTTCAGTGTCGTGGCTATTGGTTCAATGGTAGGTACAATATTACCTATCTCTAGGCTCCCTATTCTTTCCAGTACCTCTTCCTCTAGAATGATTTGATTGTCTTTAAGCCTCAGATCCAACCAATTCGTATGCCAAAGAGGGCATAGCATTTAGCGTGGCAGTGGCTAATGTTAGGTCTGAAGTAGGGGCAATTGTACGTCCTGCTTGGGTCCATTGCTTGTTTACCAAGTGCGATACAGGAACTCGTCGCCGTCTCTGAGGCGATGGGAGTCCCAATGAGCAGTGGCGGACCCATCACAAAACTTCAGTCGGGGCGGACGTTGATCATTGACTTTCGACAATCAGCGATCGTAAGAATGAGATCGTTTATTAATATTTAATTAAATAATATTAAAAATAAAACTAAGCTTAAAATTTTTTACTTACAAGTAAGTTTATTCAAGTAAAAAATTAATTTTAAAATTTATATTTTTTATAGACCAGTGGCCGCATCTTAATACTCGTTTGGATTAATGAAAATCTTTAACTGCTCCATTTGAAAATCATGTAGGAGACAAAAAAATAAAATAAAAGTTTAACAATATATTTTGCATGAGATGCGGATTAAACATGTGACATTTCAGACTTGTTACAAGAATAATACAAAGATTATTAGATTAATCATTNTCTTAATACTCGTTTGGATTAATGAAAATCTTTAACTGCTCCATTTGAAAATCATGTAGGAGACAAAAAAATAAAATAAAAGTTTAACAATATATTTTGCATGAGATGCGGATTAAACATGTGACATTTCAGACTTGTTACAAGAATAATACAAAGATTATTAGATTAATCATTAAATTATTCAAATATATGAATTTCTCAAGAAAAATACTAACAAAAATCTGTGTTTGCAATTTTCTCTTCCTTATTTTCCATTGCCCAAATTGTTAATATTTCTTAATCAATCCAAACATTCCTTTTGAACCCAATTTTAAGGTCATTATTAGTGCAATTTCATATTTTAAAAAGGCCCAATTATCTCAGCCCAAACTAAATGGGCCAAAACTTAAAAAAAAAAATGGCCCACTTTACCTGGAAACGGTGTTTTCTTCTTTTCCCCATCTTCTCTGTTCTCTCTACAATGGGGCTGCACAATGGGTTAATGACTCGACGGCGCCGACGGTATTGAGGACTCCAACAGATCTAGTACAGGCCATCGCATCCCCTCACCGGGTGCTGGGTCCATACCTACCAATGAGGTTTGATCGCAGTGATCAATCAGTTCTTCGTTGACAATCTCACTCCTCATCATTTCTTTCAAGGCATCATAAGAAGTGGGATTCTTGTTTAGCACATCCCTCCAAAATAGGGTGTTTATATTGAGGCCTCCTCTTAGAGCAGAAGGGCCTCTCTATCCGTAAATTGCTCACAATGGGTCATCTCGTCCGTGAATCAAGCCAAGTAGCTTTTTAAAGTCTCACATGCATGCGACCTTATATCCTGCAGCCTTTGGATGGGGCCTCGCTTTTTTGCTAGATATGTATTGGTTCAAAAAGAGCTTTTTAAGGTCTAGCTAGCTCCTAGTACTGCCGATTGGGATGCGGTTGTACAAAATCTCTGCAGCTCCAGTTAATGTGAGATGGAAAGCTCTGCACTTTAACTCATAATTGTTGGGGTACTTCACCGGATCACTATTTTCTTCAGATTTGGGTAATTTTAGCGGTGTCTATCTTGGAACTGTGGCCTTCTCAACTCTTGGGAGAAGGGCGGACTTTTGTCGTCATCATCTAACTTAAAGGATCTACATGGACTGTCGAAATTATCTTTCTCTGCTTGGTATTGAGGGGGTCGTGACGTTTCCTCTTGATTTTTCAAGCTCGCCTCGTCTCTTTTATCCCACCTATTTGTAGGTGGAGAAGCCCCCTGAAGATCACATTCTTAATATTGTTCCGGCTCGATCAGAATGGAGGAAGGTTGGTGGGACCTATTTCTGGGCCTTGATGGTCAGATTCAATCAAAAACACTGGTGGATCTTTAGGGTTCTCGTTCTTGAGCATATTTTGGGGGAAAGTTTCCCTCTTTTGGCACGTTACCATTGGGTTGACTAGTAACATAGTTGGTGTAGGTGTCCATTTCCACCTCCCTCTCCGCTAGACTGATCTCCCTTTTATACTTGGGGATAGGCTGCCGTGTCATTTTCCTTGCCTTCTTGGGAAACATACCCTACTGAGGTATTTGGTAGTAGCTGTTGCATGGTAACATTCTGTTGGGCCATATTTTTCATATTTACAACCATCTCCCCTACTTTCGTGGCTAAGCGCTCAGTGGTACCACCTCCCCTGTTTTGGTGGCGGGGACACCGTAAGTTCACATTTGTTTGGAGGACATCTTCTTCAGAAGCCTCCTATTGTCTATTCCTACTGTACGACCCGTAGTGTCTAGAACTCATAATGTGTATTTGACTTGGAGCCAAAAATAGGTGTTTTAGGCTCTTTCTCTTTGCGACGGTTCTTTCTTAAACAAGCTGGCTCTTTTTCAAGGTTCTACCTTTAATGACCTTTACCACAAGGATGTTCGTGGTTATAGTGTTGAGTTTCTCACAGATGGCGCCAATTTGTTGACCCCTAAAAATGTTCCAATGAGGTGGCCAACAATCCTAAGGCCTCTTACGTCCACGTAAGCTGGATTCCTGTACACTTGAACAAACTGTTAGGCAGACATGGCCTTCTTTGGAAGGGGTAGAGGTTGTCGTATGCACTCCGACAATTAATTCAATTCAAGAAATAATTACTGGTGTTGGAGAGCTTACAACGTGAGCCTCTAAATAAAAAAGGGGGTCGACTTTGGGAGATGAATCAGATAAATGTATGGCAAGAATATATCTTTTAAGAGTCTAAACTTGCATTACCTTCGAATGACACTAAATGTGAGCTTTTATACTTGGGCAGGGTGAATGGAGGCCATTAGATGATGATGCATGTGGCTCCATCCACATGATTGAACTTTCCAATCATAGGAGTCAATCAATCACAGCCTTAAATGCTAGTACTGCTTTGGTAATCATACGACCTAGCCTGTGTCTCGGACTTGACCAAACAGGTTTGCGGCGATAGTGGTAGCAATCGGTTATCTAGTCATCTGCGTGGAACAAGATCTTTTCGAGATTTGCTTCTATCTCGCCCTAGATTGGATCTTGCCATGGGGTTCATGTGCAATGGCGTCGGCCAACCTCTTCTTCACGGGGTCATTCAAGCTTCGTAAAGGCTCATCCGTGTAGGGCTGGGTCATCCCCCTTAGTGTACTGAATGTGGGGTCCCCGAACTGCTTGCTTTGTAACCTATTGTGGGCCATGTGTGGGTCCTAGTTTCACAAGGCGTAATAGATGTCAACGATGATTTTGAGGCTTTCGAAAGATTGGCTTCCAATATATGGAATTTTGGATTATCGACCCAATTATGTTTCTTTGTTGCCCTAGACAAAATAACCATGCCGTCGTTCATCTTCTGCTAGAAGGATAGACAAGATCTCTCTACAAATGTAAATTCGAGTCTCTGAATTTATTGAATTGACTATCTCAAAAATAATGAGAACTAAATGTAATTTATGTGTGTTGTTAGTTTTTCGAGTACTCATTCACTAAATTACCCATTTATGCTGAAGCAACCTTTTTGCATCTTGGCATATAGAATATAGTTTTAGGAGGTGCCTTTTCACTATTACTCTCTAAAAAGCACCCAGTTCTAAGCCACTTATAGATTAAATATTGCTTGTCCTCGCACATATATATATTCCATTGTTTTGATTTGACCGTCAGAGTCCCTTCGACCACTTCCCCTATTAGTAGAGATTGGTCGTATGTCCTAATGGTTTGCTTCAGTGTGCAGTGTATAAGCTTATGTGGACGTCGGATTAGTTGAGATTTGTTGGCCCCGTCATCCCTACAAAAATCAAGGTCAAATAGAACCTTCAATTTGGATGTGATGAATGTAAGAGTAATAGTGGTGCTAAAGATACTCAAAAGGGAAAAATAATGGCAGAAATAGGTTTTACTTTGTTGCTTTGTGTTATCATGCTTGGAATTTTTGCTTTGTTTTTTAGCGTTCTTTTAATCTTTGAGCATAAAAGTTTTATTCTCTCTCTTAATATGGGGGTTCAAACATAATGTTTGGTAGAGACCGTTTAAAAGTTGTTAAAAACTTGAGGTCGGAGTTATAATTAATTTTAATCACATATTTTATTAAAGGAACAACTTTTATTAATTTTTCAATTTTACATTTCATTAGCTTTTATTAAAGTCTACTAAAATAAGATTTGTCAATCAAAATTGTATGAGTAGCATGATTTTATATATTCTACTTTCAATTTGTTTTTGAAATGAAGATAGTTTTTTCAATAATTGGAGGGTTTTGCAATTGTTCTTCAATATTTTGAAATCTAATTTCTTCTTTGAGGAATTGAATATGTTTTTTTCTTAAAATTAATATTATTGATAATTTCTTAAAAGTGATACTTCTTTTAAAAAAATTGATATTTTTATAAGAAGGATGAATTGCAAAATTGAAAAATATGTCTTGATAAAAAATATTTGTCGTATGACCTTTCGAATTAGCTTGAAATATATAAGTTTGAACAATGAAAGGGGTACATAGTATAACTTCTTGGTCCAAATGTTTGACTAAGTAAAATACATTTTTGAAATAAATATTTGAATTACAAACATGAGCTATTGAAAGTTAATATTCAGAACTTGATAATTTTGAAGAAGATGTCTGTCTAGTATTAAACATATTTAATATACCTTTTATATTAAACGGAGTCACAGGGATTTTGAGGTACTTGGTAAAAAAAGAGAAATTTTATTCTTTAATTGAGGACTTCGATCTTCTTAATTATTTCTTCAATAAGTTCTTCTTATTTGGTAAGAATATCTATGATTTTACAACCACAAACTTCTTTTCCTTGACTTGAAGCAGAAGAGGAATTTGAACAAGTTTCAACATCATAGTCTTCCTCAAGTTGGTAAACAAATTCTAGTTCAGAATCATCCGATTCATCACTGAACTCGAATTGAGTAAATTGAGAAGTTCAAGTTTAATATCTTCACTTATTTGAAGATTATTAATCTTTTCCTTCATGGGGTATTTATTTGAATAATGATTCTATTTGATTACATTTTCAACGGGCAGTATTTGAAGTTTTAGGAATTTGTTTCCTCAAAAGATTTTCTTTTTGAGTATTTTGGCTTTGAATATTTAGAAGCATAATTTTGAAAAGATTTTTATTTTTGAAAAGATCGTTTTCTCATGTGAGAAGGAAAATGTTTCTTTTTTAATCATGAAGATGAGGAACGACTTTCTCAAAACTATATTGATCACATAATGATTCAAGTTCTTTACTACTATTAGATCTTTCCGATTTCAATTTTGCCCTGAGTTTGAGATTGTTACACAATGATAATCCTTCCTTGTTGACAAAGTTAATAATTTCGCCATAAGTCAGGAGAGCATATGAAATTGTATCACGATGTTGAAGTTTGATAGAATTTCTTACTCTTTCTACAAAGAGTTTAGGAAGTCCAAAAATGAATCTTTCTTTCCAAAAGATTCATTACAATCTTCTCGAAATAATAGTCTGGTCAAGAATATATCCTTATATCAGTGAAAATCTTGGAGTTTGGACAACTAAGATTTAATAAAATCTCAGAAGTTCGATATTGAAGAAAAGTTGAAGTTCCTATGAAAATGTTTGAGAATTGAAAATACAAGAGTACCGAAACTATCATTTTGATGTTCATCATTTGTTGCTTGAATGATTTTGCTACGGTCTTCAGCAATAAGATAGTTGTTCCACTACATTTTCAATTGTCCTGTGAAATCACATACTAGATTACTGAATGCGGTAACAGGAGTAATTTCTCGACAAGTATAAGTTGTATAACAAACAACCATATTTTCGAGAAATTGAAGAATTTGATACTCTGTTAAACTATCAATATTCCACTCTATGATTTTATCGCCTAAATAGGAAACTTGAGATTTCTTCTTTTCCTCATACAATATATCAGGATAAGAAGAACTAGAGTAAAAAGTTGAAAGTTTAGAGCTTTGTCCCCTCAATTTATTTATTTGAGGTGGTTCATCCTCAATAAATTGAGCTTCAAGTTCTTCTAGTTTATTGATAAGTGTAGTTTTTATACTTATTCGAGGTGCTAAATCATGATATTTTATTGTCTTTTGAATTAAATTCTGACTAATTTATGTTAAATTATCGTTT
>CAIGRK010008700.1:0-16278 GCA_903798315.1 Fraxinus greggii | reverse complement strand
ATTTTTCCTTCTCTATCATATTTTTTTATATGTCAACGATCATTTAATTCAAATATGATTTGAATAAATTTAAAAAATGGAGTATTGAAATATGTAGTTCATTAAATACATCTTATAAAGTAAGAAAAAGATAATGACTTTGGGTCACTCTCCATTTCAAAAAGTTAGAGCAGAGTATCTTATAACTTATTTTTAAATATTGACTCTCTAAAATAGAGAACATATTGTGTTTAGAGAGTTTTTGAAGATGCTTGCCACCAATGTTTTCAATTGTCGCACTGAAATTTTTAATTGCACTTAAAGTTCTCATTCTTTGCTCAATGTTGTATTTATGGTTCATAAATTTCTTTCGTCAAATTATTATTTCAACTTTTTATTAATTAGCACATCTCATCATTGTTGATTATTTATATTAAAATTTTCTCTTAGTGTGCTTTAAAATGAGGAAAAAGTATTTTGTCACACTTTTTATTTATTTTTCATCTAAAATATGGTGTGAAATAAGTGGTTTTACTTCTTTTCAATGGAATTTTTTGGACGAAAATTGTTATTAGAGATTTGAATCAGCTACTTAATGAAATGTTGATGATATAAATGCGATAAAAAAGTTGAGAAAATAAGTGCAATAATAAACACAAATATTTTTTTTAAATGCAATTAAAATATGGTGCAACGAATAAAAATGCATGATATTCACCTTTAGTATGCTATATAAGTGAATCAGTTAATCCATTTTATGTTTTAAGAAATTTTTAATTGGGCATTCATAATTTCAATAAAAAGAAAGTAGGAATATGAAGGTCAATTGAGTATTTGAATAAATATATAACTTAGGTCATGTTCTCTCTCTCTCTCTCTCTCTCAATAGGTTCCAAAAAAGTTCTTAAACCCGTAGATAAAATTGTATTTATTCAAGTAACATTAAAATAGTGACCATTAGAATGTGAACGATAGCAAGAAATTTAAATTGAATTATGTAGTTCTCACCGTGTACTTTTATTTATACTTTTAATATAAAATTAACCCGCGTTATAATAAATCTTTTCATTAGTTTAACCATACATGAGCAAATAACCAAATGAATTGAGAAAAAATAATCGTTACATCGTCATTGCAAGAACTCAAGTCTCGCCCGCCCTTCTCACACCAGAACAATTCATAAAAGAAATGATAAGGAACAAAAATTTGTTCAAAATCAGCATTTGTTCTCTTTATTCGTTGGTCTACGCTTAGAAATTGAACATTCGGCACCACAGTCTTCTTGTTATGTTGAATCTCTCCTATTATATTGAAAAATGCCATTTGTACACTCTAAATTGTACTTCATGCTTGACATTTGCCTTTGTTTTACAAAAATTAATGGAGGAAAAACCGTTTTTTTTTTTTTTTTAAATTGTCAAATGACAGTTTGTCACATACCAAACTATCAAACTTGGTTACATTACCATTTTTGACAAAGTCCACACGTATATTGCTCATTGAACATTGCATTTCATGGTCACCCTATTTTCTGCCCATCATTTTCGGATAATATATGTAAATGAAAAACCAACATTATATATATCATGTATATGATATATTCAGGTACGATAAATCGAGTTATGTATATATGAGCTAAGCAAAAGTGGAGATATGCAGAGGAAGAACAGCAACATCAGGAGTCGGAAAGAGAGCAAAGTGAGACGGTTGATTAAAGCCCTGATTAGGGTTCCGTCGAAAGCGAGGGATTTGTACGTCCAAAGCCTTTCAGGTTGCACCGGAGAAGTTCATTCATCAGTGGGGTGGCCTGCAGCACTACAATCCTCAAATTTACCAAAAAGCTTCAGTATGAACTCATCATCCTCAAACAATGATGAGGTACTCTGTGCCACGAATATTAGGTGCCTCCGCCTCGCCAGCAATATCAAAGGGGATGACTCTCTCAGGAGACACCAGTCGGAACCATGTGTAGTGGGCCGGAGTCAGATTGTTACCATTGGAAGGATTGACGAAGACAAGCCCTGTGAATTCGGAGAACATATCGCTGTGAAGACTGACTTTTATCCGAAATTCAGAAGCTATTCAGTTTCAAGAAGTCCGATTTTGAGAACATCAACATGAAATGCTTGCTAGGAAAACTTATAATGAGATTGTAATGGAAATAAATAACGAGTCTCATGAAATGTATGAATAAGAAATAGTTACTAATGTACAGTTAAAATTAATATGCGATTTTGACTTTGTAAGTTCATTATAATGAAACCCAAAGAGGTTAAGCAAGCTGCTTTTCCCTTTTCTCAATTTTTGTAGAATGAAATGTAATTTTATTTTGTTGAAAGCATGTCTTGTCAATTAACCATTTTTCCATTAGTGCGTGTCATCCTTGTGCAGGAAATTGTTCCAATTTTATCGAATGTCCCTCGTATTTGGGTAATTAAACTTATTTGTTGAACTAAAGAAAAATTCCGACCACACATATTGAAGTTGATCAAGTTGCATTCTTAAAGTTTCAAGGTATTTAACAGTACGAAATTAATGTATACATTATTTAAACATGGACAATAGAAAACTAGATTATTATAGATCTTATCAAAGCCCACATCCTCGATAGTAACAGCAAAAGTAGAGAATAGGAAGTCTATTTGCTCACCAATTTAGACCTTTTCCTGCTGTTTTTCAATATAAATGTACGTTGTTTTTCAGTATTGTATTGATCATGCCAAAAAAAAAAAAATGTAAAATTTGACAATATTCATTGGTACACATGCAAGCGTGCGTACTATAGGTGCATTATATTAATTGGGAAAATAGTATAACAAAAGAATCTACGAAGTACTTGTTATGTTGACTCTAGGATAAGACCCACTACCAGGATAAATTTAATTATACTGATGCGTGTTAACACATGATTAGTTTAAATTTCTTTATTGGAAAACTTGTCATTTTAATGTAGGTATTTGGCATATCTAATTTTCCTTCTTGCTAATTATTTATTTAAGCACCAAGAACATTGTATGAAAAAGCCGTTTAATGTAATGACGATTATCACTCTTTAGTAGCTAAAAAATAGATTTTGATAAAAGTTGATGAAATACGTGATCGAAAAATTGATAAAAATTGTTAACCCCATTATATATTTGATTAAAATTAACAGTAATGCTATATAACACCGCTGGTATTAAAAATCACTTTATATGACAACACATAATTTATCCAATTAAATTACTTTCATAAGACCACATTTAATTAGACTAATAAATACCACATTTATGTCATACCTCTGTTGAAGCACCAGTAGTGTTATGTAGCATATTTCTGAAATTAATTGTTGATTTTAACTTAATTTTTTATCAAACTTTTAAATTGCACCAAGCAAAGGCATATAAAGATGGGTGAGTAATGTGAGTTGCATTCTTAATCTATAATGCGATATTCCTTGGACCGTTTTGTCCAAAAAACCCATGAGTTGACCCAAAAAAAAATCACTCATTTATTTTAAAAAAAATTGACTAATTTAAAGAGGGTCTAAAGGAACTTTCCATAAATGAAGAACAAAAAAGAGTTAAAAAGAAATTAATTAATCTACTCCACTTGTCGTCGTCGCCGCAGCCACTGCCACTAGAGGTGGGCATGGATTGGGTTGGGTCGGGTCGATTTTTGCTTCAACCCAAACCCGACCTAACATGATCGGTTTGATTATAATTTAATCTAATCGAACCTGTGTAAAGGTTGAAACCCAACCCAATCCAACCCAGCCCAATCCAATCAAGTATCGGTTGGGTTGAGTTGGGTCGGTCGGTTTTAACAAGTGTTAATTACATAAAACTAGGTGTTTAAAAATTGGTTTTTAAAAATCAGGTCAAAAATTTATTTATTTAAAAATCAGGTACTATATTAAAACCCTAATTGATAACCTAATTTATCTCTCTACTCCCTTTCCCTCTCACGGCGGCGCCTCCCTCCTCTTCCCCTTACTTTCCTCATCCTTCCTTCTCCCTCCTTCCCCTCCCATTCTCTCCCTCGTCTCTCTCTGCAGCAACTGCAGCGTCGCTATGATGCTGCTTTACGGTAATAGAGTCACGACGCTGCTGCAGTTTGCAGTGACTGGTGTTGCGGTGTTTTGGAATTCATAGTGACTGGTGTTACGGTGCTGCAGTTCGTGGTGACTGGTGTTGCGGTGACTGGTGTCGCGGTTCGCAGTTCGCGATGTTTTGAATGGCAACAGTGTCACAACGTTGCTGGTGTTGCGGTGGTGGTGATGACATGTGGTTTGTGGCTACGTTTCAGTTTCTTCCTACGTGGATGGCTGCTTATGGGTGGTCTGTGGTGGAGGTAATTGTCGGGTTTCATCGGCCATTTTTCGAGATCGAGAGAGAAAATTTTGGGAGGGATCTGAGATGTTTTGTATGGTGGCGTCTGTGGTAGTGGCAGTTGACGGTGGTGCAAGTGGGTTGATAATGGTCGTGGCAGTCGACGGTGGTGAGGTGGAGGATCTGGCTGATCTGGTGATTTTGGTTTTGTGACTAAAAATATAATCTGTGACCAACCATTTTGTTATCTGTGACCTAAAAATTATATAATTCGTGACCGTGAAAAAGTCAGTGACCAACTAATTTTGGAAATCTGTGACTATGTGACATATAAATTTTGATTTGTGACCAACTAATTTTGAAATTTCTGACTAACGAATTAATCGTAACCAACAAAATTTTTGAACTGTAACCGTAAAATAATCCGTGACGTATAAAAATTATTATTTGTGACTGAAAAATAATACGTGACTACCTAAATCGTGAATATGCATATTGTATAAATTGTCGAAATCGGAGCAGTCGTCGGAATAAAGATGCGGCGGAACGGTCACCGGAAGGGTCGTCGGAATAATTGCCGGAATCGGAGCAGTCACCGAAACGATCACTGAAGAAGACTGGTGGTTGGAACGGTCGCCGGAATAGTCCCGGTATGGGTGGTGGAGGTAGGGTGAGTTAATATAATATATTAGAATTAAATATTTAATAAATTTATTTAATAATTAATTAATAAAAATATTTTTAATTAATTAATAAATACCTGATTTTTGCAAATTTGAAATCTGACACCTGATTTTTGCAATTATCAAAGTTGATATGTGATTTGTGAACTCTTCCCTATTTTTATTCTTAGATAGAAATGCATTATGAATTTTGAGAGAGAGAGAGAGAAAGAGAGAGAGATTTGGTCTCGTCTCAAATTCACCCGATCCAAAAAAATTTGATATTCAAACGTAGATTTGGTAGATGATGAGGAATAAATGGAGCTTTATTAGGAGTTTGTTACATAACTAAAAATCTCTAGTAATATTTAATTACATTGTTTTTCATGCTATAAGAAAGCAGCTTATTTCATCCTCTATAGATCTTCATTAGGGTTTTCTCAAATTTTCGACTGGTTAATTCAGCGAAAAAAATTTCAATATATTTTTCACCATAAATGACAACAAGTTTTATTGGCCTTGATATTTATCCGGTGGGTCGATTAATTTTCCGACCAACGTTGCCATTCGTAAACGTTGATACACAATCATCCCGTTCACCGGAATCAGGCACTATTCCGGAGCTCCTTGTTCTTTCACTGATCAAGTTCCGAAAAAGGTTAGCTAAACTTCGTGCACATCATTCTAAATTTTTTATAAATATTGTCAATGCGCGCTTACTCAAAATCTATGACATGACATATTCCTAATTAAACATTCTTAAAAGACGAGACTAAATTTATATAGGAAGACAAGATAGTACAATAAAATAGTTGTAAAATCCACTTATATATATAAAATGGAAAGATCTCTTATTTTCAAAGTGAGACAGTTCGTCCAAGGTGGACTCTCGATCCATCATCAAGAAATGACTGTACCTATTTGTGGCACAGCTCCATCTCATTACCTCTCCTTCATTTACTTCCACAAATATTTTGATTTTTTTTAATCCTAAAAGTATATTTTTCAACTGGAAAAATGATTTCAAGAATGACCCTCGTAGGTTGTCGCTCTCAATACCCTTTCTTGCATGGCTATATATATTGTATGTATCAAACTCATTTTCCACACAACTCTTCAGCTTCATTTCTCTCAAAAAATACTTGTTAGCAGTAATTTCCATTTTTTCAATAAGGTCAGAATTGCCATTTTTCAGTTATTTAAATTGTTATTCTTGTAATTTCCCTTAATTTCTATTTTCTTTAATTAAGTTTTCGTGGGCATTAATGTTGCACAGAGAAACCTTTGATTCACTTCAATTGACTAGCTTACCTGATTTATCATGGAAACAGCATCAAAGGTTGGTAATTATTTGCAGTTCAACCTTATGTTTGTCTTCTAATTATGCTAAAAAGATAAGTTAAATTTATTTTTAAGTTACTTTTTGTTTTTTTATCATTATGATTTCGAAAAACAGCTCCTAGTCTCAGGGTCTGCCCAAAAATAATTGCATTTTTTCCTCTTATAACACGTTTAACAAGGATGATTATATAGTACTTGATAATACTATGAAAGAAAAAAGGTTGAATTTTCATTAATTCCAATTTCCTATACAATATTGTTTCCCAAACATTCGTTTAAAAAAAAAAAAAAAGATATCTCTTAATCTTTTCAACTAATCCCCTACCAATTTTATCCAGGGAGCTCTAGACACGAACGTTGTCAGCGTTATGGAAGAGGATCAAACGAATGCCTGCATAGAAATAAAAAGCACGGGAGGATGGAGTTCAGCATTCCTTTTGTTAGGTAACTAGTACTTAAAATTATCATTAACATGTACCAGTGAAAGTTCAACGCATGTTTTGACATTTTTCTTCTTTTTTCCCTCTTTCCCTATTGTGCAGCAAATCAAGGACTTGCGACGTTGGCTTTCTTCGGAGTTGGGGTGAACCTGGTTTTGTTTCTAACCCGAGTTCTTAGTCAAGACAATGCTTCTGCAGCCAATAATGTGAGCAAGTGGACGGGGACAGTTTACTTGTGCTCATTATTGGGAGCATTCCTTAGTGATTCGTATTGGGGCCGTTATCTCACTTGTGCAATCTTTCAAGTGATATTCATTTTGGTAAATCTTTATTTTTAGATTTTTTTCGTACTTAGTTCTTCCGTGTTCTAAGCTAACAAGTAGAATCACAACACAGGGTCTTGTTCTTTTGTCCTTAATATCTTGGATTTTCTTGATCAAACCTGATGGTTGTGGTGATGGAAAACAAATATGTGTACCTATGACTGCATTTGGCTCGGCCGCATTCTACTTAGCTATATACTTGGTGGCCTTTGGATATGGAGGACACCAACCTACTATAGCCACCTTCGGATCAGATCAATTCGACGAATCAAATCCTAAACAAAAGATTTCAAAGGAGGTTTTCTTCTGCTACTTTTATTTTGCACTAAATACAGGCTCGTTATTTTCAAACACTGTATTGGTCTACTATGAGAACAAGGGAAAATGGACGTTCGGGTTTTGGGTGGCTACAGGCTCAGCTGTTCTAGCATTAGTGTTATTTTTGCTTGGCTCGCCAAGATATCGGTATATTAAGCCCTGTGGCAACCCAGTGCCACGGGTAGCACAAGTCTTTGTTGCTGCAGCAAAGAAATGGAATCTAACTCTTTCTGCTGGGCTAGAATTGTATGAGGTGCAAGGAATAGAGTCTGCAATCAAAGGAAGTCGGAAAATTCTTCACACCAATGAATTTCAGTAAGTACAAATAGTAAACGTCCGTTCTTGAAAAAATTATAAATTATTGAACTTTATTTTCAACCATACATTTCAATGAACTCACAAGTAATACCAATGAACTATTTTCAACTACAATTGTGAAAGCTTGATCAATAATATACCGACGAACTAGCTAGTTAAAGCATAGGTAATTATCGATATATTAGAAACACACATAACTTTTGATAAATGACATTGATCTTTATTGATTTTTTGTCCCTTTTGATTTTTCAGTCTTTTATTTCTAGGTTAATTTGACATTTCTCTTTCTAAAATCAAGAAAGAACTAGTAATTATATCAATTTTGTTGCAATCTCTAGGTGCCTTGACAAGGCAGCAATAGTCGACCCAGAAGAAGCTCGACACGGTCTAGTAAACTCATGGAGGCTTTGCACTGTGACTCAAGTTGAGGAAGCAAAATGTATCCTTAAAATGTTACCTATTTGGCTATGCACTATCATATATTCAGTGATTTTCACTCAAATGGCTTCACTTTTCGTCGAACAAGGCAACGTGATGAATGCCAAAATAGGAAAGTTTCACCTTCCGGCTGCTAGCATGTCCGCTTTTGACATATGCAGTGTCCTCATTTGCACGGGAATTTATCGCCAAATCCTAATACCTCTAGTTGGCAGACTAAGTAAAAACCCGAAAGGACTGACGGAGCTTCAAAGAATGGGAATTGGCCTAATAATTGGAATGCTAGCAATGGTTGCAGCAGGGGTTACTGAAATTGAACGACGGAAAAGGGTAATATCACACAATGACTCAAGCTCTTTAAGCATATTTTGGCAAATCCCACAATACATTCTTGTTGGCGCATCCGAGGTTTTCATGTATGTGGGGCAGCTGGAATTCTTTAACGGGCAGGCACCCGATGGTATAAAGAGCTTGGGTAGCTCTCTTTGCATGGCGTCGATTTCCCTTGGCAATTTTGTTAGTAGCGTGCTTGTAAATGTCGTAATGGGAATTACGGCAAGAGGCAGCAACCCGGGGTGGATTCCTAATGATTTGAACACTGGACATATGGAAAGGTTTTACTTTCTCATTGCTGCGTTAACAACTGTAGATTTTGTGATTTACGTATTCTGCGCTAAATGGTACAAAAGCATCAATCTTGAGATCGATACTTCAAATTTCAATGATGGATTAGAGCGGGACAAACAAATACTCAATAAAGTTTAATTTCTCAGCTATTTAAACAACGGATGCTTCAATCACACATTTCATCTTCATTTATCCTTTTTTTTTTTTTAATGTTCTATTGTTAATTGTAGTTTTATATCTTTCTTAAGATGGAAGGTGAAAATATATTATGAAATTTTCTAATATATCGACTCTACAATTCTTGCAATTTCCTAAAACACTTTATACTTGGTACATCAACACATTTCTACTCATTTATTTTGTGTTTTATTTTTCAAGACTAGACTATTCTGAGAATATGCAAGCAACTTAGAGCGAGTTTTGACGAGGTAAGTGATACTTCAAGTACTAAGTACACACGACTTAATCCAATATATATTTTTTTCCTTTTTTTAAATTTTCCGTTGTATGTAAGTTATAAGTACTTAATTTCTAAGCATTTTTGAATGTTGGGTTGATAATGAGGCATTTTAAATATTTATAGCGCTTGTGACCATTAAACTTAAAAGATGTCACAATAAATGAATGTCTTACCAACACGTAACTAAGTCAGAGATTAGAGTTTGAGAATATGAATGAAAAAAAAGTAGAGTTGGGTTCTTCAAATAAAGCAGAGTAGAGAACTTAGGCCTATATTCTATTTCAATAGTAAGATTGGTCCGGTTCTATCCAACGGAGATTCACGTGCTTCAAAATGGAAAGTTCAAGGACTTATATACCTAAAATATATTTAATGGGGACCTAAGTACTATATTGTTCAAAGTTCGAAACATCAATTGTAATTTTTTTGAACTTGAAACCAAAAGTTTTCTACATGAACATGGAGTTGTTTCACATTGGTCTACAATCTTGAACTTGTGGGTGAATAGATTTCTAAGTTCTTTACATTGATCATTGATTTATTTTCAAATTTTATGGCCACATTTGAATAGGTAGCATATTTACCTAAAAAATCGCGTGACACAATAAATCACTATGAATATTTAACATTCACACTAGGACTCAGGACCATGATGTTAAATTTAGCGATAGTGGCTAACAGAGTGAATAGTTTTGAACATAAATTGAAATTCGAAAATTTTGATTATAAATTAAAATTGAGTGATCCGATTAAAATTTCATCGAAAGTTCAATAATTAAAAATGAAATTAACACAAAAATAGAGAGATATTTCATGACTTTTTCTTTAAATAATATTGAGTAGTTTCTTTTGAATTTTGGGCATTATGTGACCTTTGGTGGCATGTTGTTGGTAAGATAAACAAAAATTAAAGAGAATGCCAAATCTCAATCACGTGAGATTTGTTGATTAGACTTTCAAATCTTGGGAATTCGTTTGGTTATCAAATATTTAAGCGATATTTAAGTTGATTAAGGGCATGTTTGGCCGAGATTAATTTTTTTAATAAGGCCAGGCAATAATTCCTTCAATCTTCTACTTCATAGAAAACAATCTATATCTAGATTTGGGCCATGCAAGTTAAATCGATTTTTTTTTAAAAAAATGTTGTCTGCAGTTAGTATAATGCATTTGCTTTGAGTTTAAAACAAAATTCCCATAATTTTATCTAAGTTCTAAATCATATAAAGACGTTTTTGTCTTTTTCAATCCTCGTGCAGGTCGACAATTATTCAAGAGATCAGAAATAGAAAATACTCGAATAAAATTGATAAGATTCTATCTACGAATCTAAGCGAGAAAGAGAAGTTTCATTATTTTTCTAATTTATAGTTAATTTTTTGAAATAACCATTAGAAAAAATAAATTGATTAAGTTTTAATAATGAGGTATTTATAATACTTTTTACTCGTATTTTTGTGGGTTAAATCTTAAAAGTAGTATTTTCAATATAAAGCCCCGTTTCGTTTGCATTAAAATTAAATTAAAATTTCAAGTTAAAGTCAATAATTAATTTTAAACATACATTCATGGGACCCACAATTTTTCAACCACACAATTTATCAAATTTTATCAAAATCTACTAAAAAATTAATTTTAATTTTTGCCGAACAGGAGCTAAATCTCTAAATAGATAACATTTAAAACCAATAGGTTCTTTATCCCCTGTTTGAGCCACATTATTTTTTATTCTCATTTTTCTATTCATTTTCAACCACACATTTTTCAATAAAATAATATTATCCATCACATCAATAACATTTCCTTTTTTTTAATCACATATTCTCCATCACATAAAAAAAATGCATTCGTGGGGAGAAAATGTGCACCAAACAGTGAATTCAAATCCCGTGAATAAATTATTCTTGTATTTAAATTACAAAGTTATAAAGTTGTAAAATAAGTTTCGTCCTAATTTTTGCTACTAATTAAGCCCATGTTTGTTATCCATTTTATCAAGCATTGTTTGTTACAGTAAACAATATCAACCACATATTCACTCAATAAAATATTCTACACACAAACCAATAAAATTGTTTTACTTTTTGACCACACATTCTCCAAAAATACAATTCGAAACTCTATTTCTTCTCCCAAAATGGGAGACAAACAAGCACTAAGAGGGTGTTTGGTGTGGATTAAAATTAAATTTTTAGTGGATTGTGTAGAAATTTTTGAAATGTGTTGTTGAAAAGATATGTGACTCATGAAAGATGTGGTGAATATTGATTGTTTAACTTTGACTTAGATTTAGATTAAAATCAGATTTGAATCAGGCCCAAACCTGCCCTAAATCGCCTTTTGTGCATTGTTATTATTGAATTCAAAATAATTGAATCAATAATCAAAAGAAATTGAAAATAAAATTCAAACCAGGAGACAAAACCTAAAGAAATATTCCGAGTAGAAATACCCTGATACCAAGTGCCGGCACACTAAAACCTAGGAACTCATTTTTTTATCAACTTGTCATTTTTGCCACTGCCAAATTTTCCCGCTTGCAGCTCTTGCATGGACATGCAAGCCCTTTTTCGTCATTTCACATCCAATCGTGTGCAAACATCCATCAGTGGTATAATAAAAAAATATGTACCTCATTGATTTTATTAATAACTACAAAATAAAGGAGATGTTTCATTATTTATCCATTTTAGTATTCTTTTCATCAATGAAAACTGCATAAAAATGTCCAACGGCAAACAAACTTTCGAATGAATATAGATACAAAAATATGTTAAACAATAGTCGACTCTTAATAATTAGAAAAAATCGATACAGAGTATGTTAAAAGATCGCATCGACTCTCGATTAATAGACAAATCAGCATAGAATATGTTAAAAGATCGAGTCGACCCTCAATAAACATACGTATTGTTTGATTTTCTATAAAATTTGAAAGTCATATTTATTACTTAGTATTTTAAATTTGAGCCACGAAATTAATATATTTTTCATCCATGGCATTTTCCACTAACCTCTTATTTTTCATCCTTTCAATCTAAGCCTATAAAATGGAAATCTACAGAGTGTACAAAGTGTGATAAACCAATCACATTTCGACGAGTGGAAGGGTCATTTCTCAGAGCTGTATATTAGGAGGAGGAGGTTTGTACATTGCCATGCACACACATAGACAGAGGCAGTTTTAGAGAGAGAAAGCGCATCACAAAGAAGTGCTTTACGGGTGATTTCTACTGCCCAATCTGACTCCCAGGTACCATTTCTTTCCTCTATTCACCTGCATTTTCAATATAAATATGAATAACATTAATGTTTATTGAGCAGCATTCTCTTAAATTGGATGGATCTGTGAAATCATTGTTGAAGAAAATTATGGATTTTTAACATTTGATCAATTGGAACATTTTCTCTGGTAATGTTTTGAATTCTATGTGTTTGAATTTGAATGTGCAATTTAGCTTTTGACTGCATTTAAATTTAAGAACTACTTTTTGTGTGTGAAAAAGAAAATAACCGTGAAAGAAATGAGGGAGAAATTGATTGCAGTATCACTTTTTTGTATTTGAGTGTGTTTAAAATGATTTCGAATTTGATTTGTTAGATTTTCGTGTGTTGCGTGTGGGTCTTGTAGGAACTATTCTATTATTTTCACCATAAATTAAGGGTTCTTTCTTTTGTTGACCAAATCAAATCTTTTCCTTCTGATGTTTCTCCAAATAATATGGATTTTTACATTTCCTTTAATTGGGGTTTGTTTATTTTCAAATGAATAGTCCATTTCCATTTTAGCTTATTTTTCTGAACTCAGATTGCTTTTTATGATTAATTTTAGTATTTCAAATCCCTGCTATCATCTGGAATAGTTTGGCAAGGTTGGTCGCTCAAATGGTACGATCTCACCGTCACCCCAGAATGACTATGCTACTATCTACCGTAGTTCTTGTGACTTTAAATTTCAACAGAATTATAACGAGGCCAGAGATGAAGTATTCTAACCAGAAGGATAGACATTACTAATATTAGTTATTTACCTCTTTTACATGAATTCTGGTTACTCTTAAATTGTCCAAGTTTTAACCAATTGGTTAGATTTTATCCCTTCGTCATAATACTCCAAGTCACTGATAGGTAAAGCTTTAACCTTGCTTCCTGATTTCGCGATTTTGATGGACTCTGTTATTGAAGACCTTATCATAATTGATAGAACAAGAGGATGTAATTTGATTCTTCCCTTTATGGAGCTTAGGATTTATTAATTATGTACAAATATTTTTTTCAAGAAAAGGTAATTGATAATTTTTTTTTTATTTCCTTCAATATAATTACGTTCATTTAAAAGCAAACTGACGTAACTACATAAGTTGTCATTGTGATCGAAGGGAGACGCAAGTGCAGTCTGGTGCATTATTCGATAATCCGGTAACCAACCAATCCATAATCGGAAAGCCAAGATATTTATGATTATCTTCTATTTATTTCAGTTACTTGTATGTCTTGGTCGCTCTCTCTTCTTTTTGGTAGTTAAGCCCTTTCTATCATTTGATATCATAGATTCATGAATGCATATGATGCACATGTTAAACACGACATTTTCTATTTAAAGGAATAGGAAAAGTTTCTAATTTACATTTGACTAGCTAGATTTTGGTTTCAGATGTGACTTTTGTTGTTCACTCTCAATATAAATTGTGTTCTTCTATTTCTGAATGAATATCTTCTCTTCACTATCGACTCGAGTCCTAAATTTTTGGTTTTCCAGGTCGTGTGAAACAAATCCTTGAACAAAAATGGGAGCAGGAGGCCGTACGTCTGTTCTGGCTTCCAAAGGTGAAGAAAAGAAGAACCTCCTTAAAAGGGTTCCTTACTCTAAGCCTCCATTCACAGTTGGTGACATTAAGAAAGCTATCCCACCCCACTGCTTTAAGAGATCTCTCTTTCGCTCATTCTCCTATGTTGTTTATGACCTATTTCTCATTTCCCTATTTTATTACATTGCAACATCGTGCTTTCATCTACTTCCATCCCCCTTCATCTACCTTGCTTGGCCTGTTTACTGGATCCTTCAAGGTTGCGTTTGTACTGGAGTCTGGGTCATTGCTCATGAATGCGGTCACCATGCATTCAGTGATTACCAGTGGGTCGATGACACAGTCGGTCTTATCCTCCACTCTACCCTCCTTGTACCCTATTTTTCATGGAAATATAGTCACCGACGACACCATTCCAACACAGGCTCCCTCGATCGTGATGAAGTCTTTGTCCCGAAGCCTAAATCCGAACTCTCGCGGTTCTCCAAATACTTGAACAATCCACCAGGACGAGTCATGACACTTGTTGTCACCCTTACACTCGGCTGGCCTCTATACTTGGCCTTCAACGTTTCAGGCCGGCCTTATGATCGTTTCGCCTGCCACTATGATCCATACGGCCCAATTTATAATGACCGTGAACGACTTCAAATCTACATTTCTGATGTGGGTGTCATCGCCACAACATACATCCTTTACCGCCTTGCTTTGGCCCAAGGACTTGTTTGGCTTACATGCGTCTACGGAATACCATTACTCATTGTGAATGGCTTCCTTGTCTTAATTACGTACCTGCAGCACACACACCCTTCATTGCCACGTTATGATTCTTTCGAGTGGGATTGGCTGAGGGGTGCTTTGTCGACTGTTGATCGAGATTACGGCGTGCTAAATAAGGTTTTCCACAATATTACTGATACTCACGTGGCTCATCACCTCTTCTCAACAATACCGCACTATCATGCAATGGAGGCAACTAAAGCAATTAAGCCACTATTAGGTGAGTACTATCAGTTTGATGGAACTCCGTTTTACAAGGCCATGTGGAGAGAGGCGAAGGAGTGTCTTTATGTCGAGCCAGACGAGCCAAACAAGGGTGTTTTCTGGTATAAGAACAAGTTTTGAAGACAATAAAATATGATTAGTACCATGAATTTGTGTTGGTGAAATTGTGTCTTTAGCATGTCGTATGGAGTGAGGAAAATCAAATTTCTTTTCCTTTGACAAAATGTGTCCTCAAGTTAGTGTTTTATCTCCACAGAAGAACTGTTGTCTTGGGGGGTGTGCGTGTGTGAAGGATGTTAACTTGTTGACATGTGATTTTGAATTGCTTTTAAATATTGGTTTAATTGAAGAAAAGTGATTAGCCCTTTTTTGAATTGAATTGTCATGACAAATTGATTAAAACACTTAAGGACGAAGAGTAAAGTTGAAAAAAGAAAAAAACAGAACGTTATAGCATGGAAGACCAATTGCACTTATTATCGCGAAAATCTAGATTTCTATCATTAGCAATAAGATTTATATCTCTTATTAGCGGTTCGACATCTAGTGTTTGTCTTCTGGATCATTACCATTCGAGTTTATTGTGTTTATCTCGAAATCCTCTACCTCATCAACTTCAACTTCATTCCCGGCTTTATTTTAATGTTGTAAATATTTTTTTGCTGAACACTGACCGCGGTGAGGAACGACTAACAGAATCAGACTTCCATGTTGCATTAGTTGAATAGAGAAAGAAGGTGATTCAACCCCCGTATAACCTCGAAAGTTTATTGTGTTTATCTCAAAATCCTCTGCCTCATGAACTTCGACTTCGTTCCCGGCTTTATGTTAATGTTGTAAATATTTATTTTGCTGAACGCTGACTACGGATGATAAGTGTGATTTTTATATTTATTCGAGGCTCAAAGTCATGGTATTTTATTTTTTTTGAATTAAATTCTACTTAATTTATGTTAAATTATATTTTGTAGGTAAAACTTTATATTGAATGAAGAAATGAAAAAAAAATGTAAAATAACGAAGAAATAGAAAAATCCATAGTACGAGGACTAAATTGGCTTGAGCTATACAAATAAATTTGTTTTAAGAATTAACTTGCATTCTATGAAAGTTTTTGGGCTTGTAAAAAAAATGAATTTAATTTGGTTTTGAAATTTACTGGTTAAAAATTTGGACTTCAAAAAATTGGATTACACATTGGCAGGCATATCACTATAAAATAAAAGAGCCAACACAAAGGCGGACACGT
>CAIGRK010008683.1:0-21367 GCA_903798315.1 Fraxinus greggii | reverse complement strand
TTTTTACTTGCTTGAATTTAGATCAATTCTTCGAAATGTTTTAAAAATCAATTTACCCCATCTTGATTAGTTATTCTTGGATTATCATTTTGTACCATATAATTCTGGCTAATGATATTCAATACAAGAGAAATAAATAGTAATATTTTAATTTATTTTTCTTCGTGTACAATCCCATTCAACGTATTAAAAATGCCCTTAATGTACTCTAAATTGGTAACCATTTGGTAAGATGAAAGCATGTACTACACAATATCCGTTGTTTTGAATTTCCATGCAACCTAAAATTACGAAGTTACGACGTATGAAATATATTCTTCGGTAAATTTTATAAGACATTCATGTTCTTTGAATAATATAACAGATAAAATATTCGATATACATATAAAAATTATCATGTATAGATTACGAAAAATCAAAATGTGTGTATTAAACTTCCTCACAACAATGGTAGTCAAAAACCCCGGTGTATTTCTTAGCGCTTGTTCGGTTGTGATTAAAATTCAAATAAAATTGAAAATATAACCGTTATTGGATCTCACTCGTCTAATAAAAATCAAGAATAACGACAAATTTTTCAATTTTAATCCGATTTTAATATCTATCGAACACGCCCTTAATCTTTTTGATTAATTAATTAATTAATAAAAGAGTTAAACAATTAGTAGCGGTATACGTCCATTGATGGCAATTTTAAAAGAAATATATGGTTAAAAAGTTACCGGTGCCATGAAATGTGTGATTAAAATTAATTATTAATTTAAATTTAAATTAAAATAAGAATTTTAGGGCTCGTTCGGCAATAATTTTAATACAATTAAAATTGAAAATATAGCCGTTATTGGATCCCACTCGTTTAATAAAAATTAACAATAACTGCTAGTTTTTCAATTTTAATCCGATTTTAATATCTATCGAACACGTCCTTAATCTTTATTAAACACGGGCTTAATATAAAAGAACTAAAATAAGAATTTAATTGTCTCTATTAAAAATTTATTTTGAAAATTTATTTTGGAATAATGATTTTTTGGAAAACGTGTGGATAAAAAATAAAAAAATTGAATTTAAGTATAATATTATTTTATTAAATAATGTATAATTAAAAATAAAAATGAAAAAAAGTATTTTTTTCAAAAATGGAACCACGTGTTAAGTATAGGGCGAAATTCCCTTGTCACGTGCGAATTGTCAACATCCTGGATTCCGTGTCTTGAACTGCAGAATATTTGCAGAAAAAGACGAAACACCAATAGAATGTATAATTCATAAATCACGAAAACATATTCTTTTAGTAATGTCGAAAGGGTTATTTTAATTTCACCAACGGTCATTGAAGTTCAAGAAAAACTTCAAATTGACCGTTCATTTTTTTTTTTTACTTTTTATGTTATTTTTTATGAAAAATTTAGTCATCAAAATTACACAATGGTCTATAATTAGTCACTCGTTAGCCTAAATAACGTCTTGTAAAGCCTAGTTGTATGGTTTAATATTCACGTTCACCAACACTCGTCAAAGGGAAGGGAAGGGAGCCTAGGCCTAGGGAGCATGAGTAAGACCAACACTGTCTCAATCTACTAGGCAGCCTCGTGTTTTAACTTTATCATGAAATTTCAATTGTTTATTAATGATGAAATATATGATTAGCTTAAAATGAGCGCTTTGAAATTTTTTGATTGAAGATGTTTAACTTCACGATATGAACATAATAGTCACTTAATATAAAAAAATTAATGAGCATTGTCAAATAAGAAGTAGACACTGCTAAAGTATGACCAATTATGTAACATTATTTAGTATTAGCGACACGTTAACACTTGTTAATATGATAAATTCTTCTAGCCAACATCTTATTTAGTTTTATCACAACATTTTTACAGTATTAACAATGAATAAAATATGAATAGTTAAAAAAGTGATTTTAAAATTTTTGGTTAAAGATGTGTAATTTCATGACAAAGACATAATAATCTTCACTAAATGTCGAGATTAATAAACAGTATCGAATCTGGAGTCGATGCCATTAAAGTAGGACCAATTATGTTATATTATTTAATTTTAGTGAAACGTTCATTGACACTTGTTAAAGCGACCGATTTCTTCTATGTGGTCTCGTGTTTTAGCTTTATTTTATCATTACTTTTTTATAACTCGTTATTGAAGAAAACTATGATTAAGTTAAAACAAGCAATTAGAAAATTTTTGGTTGAAGATGTGTAAATTCATGACATGCACATAATGATCATCAGTTAATGTCAAGGATTATCGCTATTGAATTTGGAATTAATCTTCTAAGTAGTGACCAATTATATAAATTCTCATTATTTAATTGCAGTGATATGTTCACCAACACTTGTTAAAACGATCAATTCCTTCTAGATGGCCTCGTATTTTGCTTCATCACGGCCTTTTTACTGCTTATTAATGATGAAAATATAATTAGGTTAAAAGGAGCGATTTGGATTTTTTATATTTTATTTTTTTGTTGAAGATGTATGCGATATTGACATAATCATCGCCATTTAAAGTCAATGATTAAATTGTCGTTGTCAAATATGGAATTGATGTCGCTAAAGTAGGACAAATCATGTGACATTATTTAATTTTACCAACACGTCCATCAACACTTGTTAAATCAACAATTTCCTTCTAGTTGACCTTGTGTTTTAGATTTATCATGATATTTTTTATTTCTAGTTAATGATGAAAAATATGATTAGGTTAAAAGGAGCGATCTGAATTTTTTTTGTTGAAGATGTGTAACTTCATAACATCGATATAATGATCATCACTTAGTGTCAAGAATTAACGAGTCATAGTTGAATATGGAGTTGATGTCACTAAAGTAGTAATCAATTATGTAATATTATTAAATTTTAGTGACTAAATATGTCACAATAGTACTTTTATGACCAATTTACAATTTCACTTAAACATCTGTGGCCTTTTGTGAAATTAAAACTCTAATCACCTAAATACTCCCAAGTATTATAAGAAGAATGACAGATTTGCGTTAATGGCGGATTCAGTCAACAGCTAGACTTCACGCGAGAGTTGCTCTTTTTGAGGTAGAACTCACTAATTTTCAGTTCATTTGATTTTGATCTACTGGTTAGATACGTTCATATTTCAGTCAATGGTGAGTAAATCTTTTAGTCCTGCTTTATTCGCTATTTTGTATTGCAAATTAGGGTTGAATCGGTGCTATCTATTCACCGCTTGTTCTCTTCCTGTTACGATGATGGAATTTTGAATTTTTAATACTTTATGTTGAACCAAGAATTGGACGATTAATAATATTTGGGATTGGGGTTGAGGACTTAGTTTTGGTTGGCGAAGCATGGCGATTGAGGGACCAAACTTGTTGGTTTATAATTAACTCCTTTTCTTTGAAAAAAATTACGAATTCAATTTAAAATGTCACCAAGTGTCTGATTAATCAAAGCTCCTTTCTTTTGCCGGATTTCTGGAACTATAGGCTTATGTATGGCAGAGTTTTTACTGGAGTGTATATATATATTCAATACTTCAAAAGAGAAATGATAGAAAAAATAAAAATTTATTTGAACACATATTTGCATTAAGGAGGCTGATTTGATTGTCTGATTCAATGGGTAGAATTTTCGAACTTTGGAAAGTTGACATTTCTGCTCAATTTGAGAATTGTCTTTGTTAGTTTTGGCTTCGGGGACACTGATGTTGCATTACATTATAGGAATATAAGCTTGATTATTCAGGTTAATGCTATCTTTTGCAAGAGGTAAAAATTCATTTTGACGGACTTAATATGGCAATAGAGGTTTATTTTTGAAATTAAGGGTTAGGTTTCTGGAGAAAAACTGGAGGAATTTTAGGGGAACCGGTAGCTATATCTATTTTCTATGTTACTAGAATTTTCCTGAAGGCACAATCACCTCGGCTTCAGGAATCAGAAAACGGGTATAATCTTCTCTATGTTTTCCCTCTTCTTTGCAGAAGCACCTTCTTGATTTATAGTTATCTAATGGTAAAAAAAACTAATATTTGAAAATTCATGTTAACGCATTCATATCTGTAGATGGACATCCCCCTCCCCTCCACTACCTCCAGAAAAAGTAAAAACTTTCACGTTCTTTATCTTTCGAAAGCTCTTTGTCTAAAATATTCATTTATTTTCTTTTTTTGCAGTGCATTTTGCTCCTGGCCCTTAATTCTCTTATTGGTGTTTCCAGGTCATGAGCTGTGACTGAGTTTTTTGAGTTTTACTGGCAATGATTCTCAGGTTTTACATATATGTATTGTGTAAATGTCAATAAACTTGTTTTCAAGCAAAGTTGTCGTTCTTCCGTACTAAGGATTGTACTGCTCATTTATGGCTTTCTCAAGTTATTAATAGCATTGTGGCGTCACCAGTTGTTTCCATCGAAGTTGAATAGGAGGGAAAAGAAATACAATAATATCAAAATGGAACAATCAAAAAGTCGTAATTTTGTGCTATATAACCCCCCAGATCATGGTAACGAAGAACATGCTTCTGAATCTCAAGTGTTCCAGGTGGATCCTTTAGGTCACGCAAATGCCAACTACAGATCTCCTGAGGTTAATTTTTCTGAAGCTAAACCTGTACATAACTACTCTATTCAGACAGGTGAGGAATTTGCTCTTGAATTTATGCTTGACCGGGTTAATCCTAGGAAACCTAATGCTCCAAATATTTCTGCTGATCGGAGTCATGCACCTCGTTACTTAGAACTCAGAGGTTTTTTAGGTATCAGTCATACTGGCTCTGAGAGCGGTTCAGATATCTCAAAGATTTCTATAGCAGAAAAGGGTTCCAAAGAGTTCGAAATGAAGAACTCGTCTTTGCATGAAGACAGAAGTAACTATGGTTCTGTACGTTCTATGCAGTCCGTACCACGAAATTCATCTGATTGGACGCTTATGTATACCTCATCTGGAGCTTCAGATAGCTTATCAACAAAGCTCAAGATCCTCTGCAGCTTTGGTGGTAAAATCCTACCTCGGCCAAGTGATGGAAAGCTCAGGTATGTTGGAGGTGAAACACGCATGATCCGCATAAGCAAGGACATTACATGGCAAGAGCTGTGGCAGAAAACAACCACAATTTATGACGAGACGCATACTATAAAATATCAGCTTCCTGGGGAGGAGCTCGATGCTTTAGTTTCAGTGTCGTGTGACGACGATTTACTGAATATGATGGAGGAGTGCAATGTACTAGAAGACCGGGAAGGTTCAAAAAAACTTCGGATGTTCCTGTTTTCCTCTAGTGATTTGGATGATGCTCATTTCACCCTAGCTAATTCCGATGGTGATTCTGAGATTAAATATGTAGTTGCAGTCAATGGCATGGACATGGGATCGAGAAAAGGCTCTGCACAACATGGTCTAGCGAAATCTTATGGTAACAATTTGAATGAGTTAGATGCACAGAATAACGGGAGTTCCACAAATAAAGCTGCAAATGAATTTCTTGGGGTTAGTACCTCAAATTCGGCTGGCCTCGCTGTCTCGTCATCGGTGAACATATCTTCTCAATCTATTCTACCAGGTTCATCAAAAATTTATGAAACTGATTTGCACTTTGATCAGGGTCAGATAGCACACCAGGATGATCACAAGCAACAACCTCTCCAATATGGATACAATTTGCATCCTCCATATTTCTCACCTTCTGAATGTTCTGTTCCACAGTCTTCGTATGGGCTTATGGCTCAAAAGAAAGATCTTGAAGGGCAGAGATTGAATGGTTTCGCTGTGCAGGGTACAAAAGAACAGGAAAAGGAGGCAAAAGTTAAAGTTGATGGCTTAATACGGTCAGAAAGTGGGAATGAAAGTAATCAAATGTTCACTGAGCACCTTGTTCCGTCTCAGGCATACAATGGTAACATGAACGCTGCTTTTCCTGTGGAAGAATCATCAGTTTTGGTCCCCAAACTGGACAGAGAATCTTCTGCAAAGACTTTGAAAAATGACATGCCCCAGGAACCTATGAAGTTCTCAAAGCCTCTTGATGCTAACAATCCCTCCCGTGTGCCTATATCTAGTGGCAATGACTATGATACTTGCAGCGAGGCTTTAGTTCCTGAGTCCATCAAGTCTGAGCCTGATCCTGATTTGAGCTACTTCGAGCCTTCTATTCCTCAGAGGATCTTTTATTCTGAGCGGATTCCCCGAGAGCAGGGAGAGCTGCTTAGCAGAATATCAAAGTCAGATGATTCACACTCTTCTCAGTTTCTCGTAAATCATTCACGTTCTGAGGTTGCCCAGCAGGATTTTATTAATGGGTCTGATGAAAAAGAGCAAAATATAAATCCGGATATCCTGACTGAGCAGTCCATTTCTACCGAAAGGCCTTTTTCTGTGGATACTGCAACCCATGATAATTTACACGTGAAAGCTCAAAAGTTGAAACAGGTTGACTCCATGGATGTTAATCCCAAGCATGAAAATCAGTTTCTCGTGGCTGAAGCAAAAGCAGGATTGAAGCTGCCAGCTGTGAGTCACGTGGATTCAACAAAATATTGTGAAGATCCAACAGATAGTCTTCCTCAAATTGAAAAGGCCAGCAGCGAGTCCTTGGCTGATAACGCCCATGAGAACCCAGAACCTTCTGCTTGGACAGGGATTCATGACGGACCCTCCACTGGGGTTCCCCAAAATGAGCAGGGGTTCGTTATTGACATTAACGACCGATTCCCTCGTGATCTTCTTTCTGATATATTCTCAAAAGCTATACTCTCTGATAGTTCATCAAATATTGGTCAACTGCAGAAGGATGGTGCAGGTTTAAGTGTAAACATAGAGAACCACGAACCTCAACACTGGTCCTTCTTCCAGAGATTGGCAGGGGATGAGTTTTTAAGAAGGGATGTTTCGCTTATGGATCAAGACCATATTGGGTTTTCATCTGGACTTCCAAAAGTTGAAGAAGGGGCTCCTTTAACTTTTGAATTTGCTTCACTGACGAAAGATGGACCAATTCACAGCGAATTGCAGGGTACCTTCGGTGAAGATGATCACAAAATAATCCCTGCTGGTGAAGGAGCTGCCTCAGTAGTCACGGATTCCAATTATAGAACTTCCCAAGTGAAAGCTAGCGAAGGCATGCAGTACGATGATTTGATGGATAACACAAGAGTTCGGGACTCAGAGTATGAGGTATTTTTGTTCTTTAATAATTAGGAGTACAGGACTCTCGGAGGTATCTTTAGTAATTAAGACTAGGAGTCATTTATTGACAGACTTTTTTTAATGGCATGTGTTCTAATTTTGACTATGATTTTTAGGATGGGATTGCAAGTATTGGCTTACCTCCTCTAGATCCTTCATTGGTAGATTTTGATATAAATGCCTTGCAGGTATGTTTGCGCCTTAAAATGCTTAGTTCCTGTTTGGTTTAGCTAAAATTTAGATTTTTAGTAGATCTTAATAAAAGTGATGAAATGTATGGTTAAAAAGCTAATAAAAATTTTGGGTCCTGAAATGTGTAGTTAAAAATGAGTTTGAGGAAAAACAAGTTTTAGAAAGTGGGGGCCAAACATGAGCTTAATTTATTTTCTATGTTTGATTGTTCTGTTCAATGAAATTGTTTGTTGGCACAAGGCACGACATGGTTTTTCTTTGTTTCAGTTACTCATTTAAGGTCCGGATTCAGTAGTAAACTGAGCTTTCTTTGTTCATCCTTCCAATTCTAAACTTACTTCACAGTTAAGGTGTATGATCAAATTGTTTTGGTTAGAGTCATTAGCAGAAATTATGAAACAATTCTTTTGATACATTTAAGTCCTGGAACCCAAGCCTATGCCTTCCAACTATAATCTTTTCAATTGATTTAGCAAAAAAAAATAGAAATTTTAAAAGGTTACCAGAATCAGTTAGTGATATGTGAAAGGAATCTGACTTGCTCTCGTGCTCTAATACCACAGGTGAACCCTACCAACCACATGATTTTGCCAAACTAAATACTTGGCATTATTTTTCAATGGCTCAAATCAGTAGCCCTAGTTAATTGGTAAATAAGGTAGCATATATATACTTGTGACAACTATTTGCTGCATCAATGTTGAACTTGGGTTGGTCCATCCTCTTTGCTATTCAGATTTTCTATTCAGATATTTTGCTATAATTGGAAATTCAGTCAACCAACCATTTGCTACTGTTCCATTGATTTTTTTAAGGTTTTAGAGACATGAACTTAGTTGAAAGTGGCAACTTAATGACTGAAGAAATAGATTAACCACTTATAATTTATATGACCATTCATGATTGATATACAGATCATAAAGAATGAAGATTTGGAGGAATTGAGGGAACTTGGTTCTGGCACATTTGGGACAGTTTATCATGGAAAGTGGAGAGGTTCAGATGTTGCTATCAAGCGAATAAAGAAAAGTTGTTTCACTGGTCGACAGTCAGAGCAAGAGAGATTGGTAATCCGTCCTTAGTTCCTACATGCTTGGTTTCATATTTTCTTAAAATACACTTTGAACTACAAGTATGATGTTGTTGGATATGTTTCCTACAATTGAACACTTAAAATTATGCACATTGAAAGTAGTAGTATTGCCCCATTGATAGACCTCCATATATGAGCTAATTGATATTGCATTTGGGCTAATGCTGCTTCAGACTATAGAATTCTGGAGGGAAGCTGAAATTCTCTCGAAGCTTCACCACCCAAATGTAGTTGCATTTTATGGTGTAGTACAAGACGGACCAGGGGGGACAATGGCAACTGTGACTGAGTATATGGTTGATGGTTCTTTGAGGCATGTTTTACTTCGGAAGGATAGGTACTACTTTCATGCGTGGCTCTTCAAATTTGATTTTAGTTCGAATTTGTAATCACCGTGTGACTGCCCATTAAGTTCTTTTCTTTTTGTTGTAAACCAAACTTTCAATATAAATTAACCTGGGATTTTTCCCATTTGTTTCTCCTTCACACTACCTTCTCCTACTCTATAATATTCTTCTTTGTTTTTAATATGATATTGCAGGCATCTTGATTGCCGTAAACGGCTTATGATTGCCATGGATGCAGCTTTTGGGATGGAATATCTGCATTCGAAGAATATTGTTCACTTTGATCTGAAATGTGACAATTTGCTGGTTAATTTGAAAGATCCTTCACGACCTATATGCAAGGTTATCTTGATGGGATCATGCTATGCCACCTTTATTAATACACGTGGTAGCTTTATTTTTATTGTGATGGGAGTCAAGTAAAATGCATAGTAAGCATGGTGTCTAACTTGTAATCCATTTAGTTCTGACGTGGTACAATCTATTAGGTAGGTGATTTTGGTCTGTCTAAAATAAAGCGAAACACCTTGGTATCTGGTGGAGTTAGGGGAACTCTTCCATGGATGGCTCCGGAGTTGCTGAATGGTAGCAGCAATAAAGTGTCTGAGAAGGTAAGACACCAGCATATGCAAAAGTATTTTGGGAAGCTACAATAATAGATAACGAAATGATATTTACCTTCACGAGCAGGATTTCGTTAAAATGTTTCTTGTGGATGCAACATATTCTCTGTTCACTGAAATTTTCTTATGAAAAACAATGAGAAGATTTTAAGCAGTTTTTGGGGAGACTGGAAAGCATGTTAACCTGTAAACCATCTATATTAACTATTTGTAAGGTACAAAAAGTTTAAAAGGGCACTTAATTGTTCACACTACTCTTACTCCTACTTGCAAAGCCAATGAATTTCTAATCCTTCTTATTGATCTTATGATGCCTCTGTTTTTGGGCATTTGTCCAACAGGTTGATGTATTTTCCTTTGGTATTGTCTTGTGGGAGATACTTACTGGGGAGGAACCCTACGCCAACATGCATTATGGTGCTATCATAGGTGCGCATCTTTCAGTATTTTTTGACTTGGTACCTAATTTTCTTAGCAGCTGTAAAACTAACAGTGTCCGTATCAGCTTTTAAATTAACTGGTTTACTTATATGGTTGCTATATATTTTCTGTATACATCCGCTGTAAAACCTTCAGAACAGGACACAATTTTACATGGAATGGGCACAATTATCATTTGCTTAGTATGTTATGATATCTTTGGCTTACTGAAGTTCTTAAATCTTACACGATTTTGTTGGCCATTAACATATTGTGCTAAAAACAATATAGAGTCGTTCATTTTGTAGATGTCCTTTTTACTCAACTGAGTTGTGGACTGCACAAATCTGCTTCTAATGTAGTCTTAGATAATTGTTAATCCTAACTTCTAGAGTATTCCCCATTTTTAGCAGTGTACAGGTAATATATGCTAGGGAACATGTGTTACAATTTGACATTAGATGTTTCGGATGTAAAAATGTGACAATTTGACAACGAACAATTTAAGAAGAAAAGGAATGAGAAAGAAAAAGGGGTTTTAAGAAGGAAGAATTTAGGGTAAGAGAAAAACAATTTATTTCATATATTCAAGGTGCTTATTACTATGAATAAGCCCTATTTATATAGAGCAAAGAAGCTAAAATCAAAAGAATATTTAGCCTATGTTTGGTAGGGATTAAAATCATAATTTCATTTAAGTCAAAGTTGACAATTAATTTTAACCATATATTCATCAACTTTTATCAAAATTTACTAAGAATCTGATTTTAATCTCTACCAAGGGCTTAATAAACTAGAACTTTGTCGAATTATCTGAAATTAATCTAAACAAACATAATTTCATTTCAAATATATTTAAAAATTCTATCTCAATTTCCATCATTGCTCCCCGGTTGAAAGAACTTGATGCCAACAAGAAAGACTGCAATTTTTTAGTTGAGGACGACTATTTTTCTTCCGGTTCCAATGTTAAACTCAAGCCTTGCCATCTTAAAAAGAATATGTAGCTTCCTTAGCAACAAAATTGATCATACGGCGACAACTGAATTTGCAAATCATTCTCAAGGATATGATCTGAGTAGGGGAATGATTCCTCCTAATCAAGTACCGATAACGAACTTCAAAGCAAAAACTTATGCAAATCATATACAAAAACTTCAATTGACAGTGAATAATGAATAGCACAAGATGTTAACACTATAGACTAGTTTGCATAAACAAATGATTGCAACATTGGAGGCTTAATTGGGTCCCGATAATAAAACAATTGTCCTTAATTGAAAACATAACTTTTATTCAAGTGTGATGGTCATTCAAATAGATTATGTTTATGTGAATGCTTTAAAAACGTTTTCTTAACTATTTAGAGAACCGGGTCAAAGAAACAGGTGTAAAAGCATAATAATCACCATTAAAAGTCTCCAAGCCTATATTTCGAATCTAAATCAAGCTCATGATTTTCATGATTGATAATAATGTCTTTTTATCTTGGCATGAAGGACCATTTACAACAAAGGGAGCTAAAACAATATGACTATAATTAGTGTGCAATCGATTATATATAGAATAAGTATGTAAGCGAACAATTGTCTTGGATAAAAACGTGGCAACCCTAGGATTATCAACCAGTTGAGGTGATGCTATAATAAATTCAGCCTTAGAGGCACGCAAAGGAGTAGGCAAACTGTTTGGCTTAGTTGGCAAAATTATGGGTAATTTCTCAACTGTGTCATCGTCCATTATGTTAAAGATAGGTGTGAGACACGAGACAATTATCAAAACAATTCTCAAAACTCTCATCCTTTAAACTATTCAATAGGATCAACAATAAGAATCTCATTTTCTTGTTCTTGTTATGGGCTAATACAATTGGACTTAGAAAGTGAGTGTGGGGACTGAGGTGGTAAGCCTAGTTTTTTACATGCTTGACGAAGATGGAAGGATATGTACCAAAGGTTGGCTTTTTTGTAAGCTTCATCCAAGGATTGGGGTGTGGGGATATTGTTGGGCAAAATTTTAGTTTGAAGATTCAAACCATCGAAAAATCTAGATTCTGTGACGTGAGTAGCTTCATAAATATCACAACTGTGCAATAACTCTTCAAAGTGAGTGAGATATTTACTAAAATGGACGTACCTTGCCTAGAGTGCAAAAATAATTTATTAAACTATATTTTTTAAATAATACAATGGGGTATATTTGTTATTTAATATTCGTTTCATCTCATCCCACAAAGTGACGGGGGTGTAACCGGGTGTTGGCCTAAAGGATTAGTAAAATCAAATATGCGAAATTGACTTACTTCCAATAAACCCTAGTAGATCGGATAATGTCATATTTACATGACAAATATGACGAGAGACACTCAAATTGTGAAAGTTAAAGAACTTATCAAAATTATGTATCAATCAAGAAATAACTCGAGACTAGTTAGACCATCAAAGTCTCACCAGTGTATGGTAATTCGCCTATAAGGATAATGAATATCGTCAACATAATCCCTAGACGGGAGATAATTGTGTTGATAATGGGAGGAAGAAGAAACATGATTTTAGGAACGACATAAGGGCTTATTGTATGTGTAAGGGTTGTTATAAGGATCATACAAGACGTGAGGGGAGTGTAATTTTGTTGTATTTTTTCTTTTTTATATTTAAATGAAAGCCATTAGAAATTAAAAGATATTTTTTTTTATTGTTGTTTTAGTTTAAAATTGACAAGGGAATATCCAAATAAATACACGTTCTCTGTATAAAAGAAATTAGTACCTCATGAGACTCAAAAGAGCCAAACATTATAAAAGTCATCATCTTCAAGCTGGCATAATAGCTCGTGAAGTGTTTTCTTATCGACTTTTTTTCCGATAATAAAACAAAACTTGTAGCAAAGAAACCATGGATTCGGATTGAGGTATATGGAGTTTTTGGTTGTAGCCTTGGGTAATAGGCCTGGTCTATAGGTGAGGGGATTATAATATTGGGTTTGATGAGGCTTAATTTGGTGGATTTTGTTGTTGGTGGGCTGAAAGGGTTGTGTGATGGATATATGGGCCCGTTGTTGAAGCCCTTTAAATGGGTTAATGGCTTTTAGATTATTTCGGTCACTAATTTTTGTATATGTTTGGATTTTGATGTTTATTGGGTTGGGCCGGGTGTATTGAGTGTTTAATTTGGATAATGGGCTAGCATATATAGAATAATGGGATGGTAACTTTGGGTGGATGTGGGCTTGCAATGGAGGCAGGCTTTAATGACTACAGAGGAAGACTGGTAAAAAAAATCAATTAAAGAAACAATTGGAGAATTTTTTTTCCGATTTTTTTGTTAATTGAAATATCAGCTAATGAAGGAATGGAAAACAATCTAAATCCCTTTTTTAGATTATTTTTTGTAAGCTTAAAAATATGATCTAATGCTGTGGTGCTCCGACTCTTTGAAATGGTCGGAGTACCCGTGTCGACACAACACGACACGGGTATTGGTATGAAATACGGGGATGGTTCTCCAATTTTCAAGTTGACACGGCGCGTCTGGAAGAAGTGGTGTGGTGGTAGAACAGGCGGAGTCGAAGGCGCCAATGGGAAGAAGCAATAGCAGTGTTGGAGAAGACGAATTATGAGGATTTATGGCCCTAGTTAATCTCGACATGGGTGGATGTGGGATGGAAGCAAAACACGCGACGACGAGAAGAAGCAGATCCGGAAAAGACGAAGGGATTATGAACCCAATTAGGTTTTGTATGTAATGATGGGTTAATTGTATGTGTTGGGCTGGGGTAAAATAAATTTTAAACAGTGAGCTTTGGTTATATAGGCTAATTTTGTTGGGCTACAATAATTTTTATATTTAGGGCTGTTGGGCGTACATGTAATTGGGGCTGTTTTGGGCTTGATTTAGTTGGGTGGGGTAAGGTGATTTATTTGCCACTTAATTATTATTTAAGTTTTTACATGTGAATTTTTGGGGGAAAAAATTAAAGGCTGAAAGATGTACCCATGTACCCGTGTCCGAAATTTAGACTATTTTAAACCATGTTCCCGTATTCTACATTTTAAAAAATAAAAGATCTGACACTTAGATACGTACCCATACCCGATTCCCGTACTCGAGTCCGAACATCATAGATCTAATGTACCGACTGAAATTGCTGCTGCCCTTGTATTATAATTTATGGTGGTGTTTTTTGTGGTGGGTGAATGTGGTGTTTTTGTGGATGAAGGTGGGACGTGTGATGGACGAATATGGTGGCTGATGGGTGATGATATTGATGGAATATGGTTGCTGCAATGAACAATAATTTGGTCCAAGGAATATGACTAACCTTTGATACTAAATTGATGTAGGAACTTAACAATTTGACAACGAATAGTTGAAGAGAAAAAGGAACGTGAAAGAAAAATAGGTTTCAAGAAGAAGAAGAATTTAGGGCAAGAGAAATCAATTTATTTCATATATTCAAGAGTACCTATTACAATGAATAAACATTCTTTATATAGAGCAAAGAAACTAAAATCAAAAGAATATCTAATTGACTAGAATTTTTTCGAATTATTAAAACTAATCTAATCTAAACAAGCATAATTTGAATTGAATAATATTTAAAAATCATATCTAAATTCTATCTCCATAATTTCAAATTGACGTAGAAGCGTAACAATTTGACAACAAACAATTGAAGAAGAAAAGGAATGAGAAAGAAAAAGAAGTTTCAAGAAGAATTTAGGGCAGGAGGAAATTAATTTCTTTCATATATTCAAGAGAACCTATTACAATGAATAAGTCTTCTTTACATAGGGCAAAGAAGATAAAATCAAAAGAATACCTAATAAACTAGAACTTTAGTGAATTATTACAACTAATCTATCTAATCTAATATAAACAAACATAATTTGAATTGAAATATATTTAAAAATTCTACCTAAATTGTATCTCTATCTCCATCAGTTTCATTGCACGATCTCACTTACTGCGCCATTCTTGGTTTTTGAAAACTCTCTTAATGCTAAAACATTTAAGTACTTATTTGGTTGTATGTTTAGTAGCATCTAAATGTCATCACTTAAAATTATAAGACCCACTAAAAATTAGTTGTCTGGACTTGTACTATTAGTGTGCAGTTCCAGGGTTGAATGTATCAAGATAGACTTAGGAGAAATACATTTCATGTAACATAAGGTGTAAATTCCAGATATTATTAAACTCAATACGTGTATATCTGTTCTAACCGAACAGTTCAGTTTAGTTTAAATGCAGATTTGTTAGTCGGCATTTAATTTGCATCCAGTTCTCCACCTTCCATGTTCACTTTTCTCAAATGCCCTACATCTTAACTCCTTGAGTTGGGCATAAGTCATGTACTAGAAGAAATATTTGTAGAGTTATGCATGCATACACATCTTTTTAGCTTTAGCAGATTCTAGAAATATAGAAGGGAAGCTTTACTGACTAAACAGATCTCCTTATGGCGTATTTTTAACAAATAGTCCCCCATATCTTTTAATAAAATTCCATATTTTGCTCTATTATCGAATTAAGAATTAGGGACAGTGTGTGTATGATGGGATCATTTAGGTGTTGTGTATAACATTATTCTGTTCAGTTATTTGATGGGCTTGGGAAACTTGTGTAGTGCTTAGAAATGGATCTAATGTATTTAAACTCAGCAGAAACTGCCTCCGCTTTAATCTTTAGGAGAACATATATTAGAAGTTACTTGGAAAAGAAAGAAGAATCAGACTGATTATATGTATGATGGAATTTGGATTTAACCTGACGAATTGAATAGCTTGATTGCCATTGCTGTTCTATGTACTTCAGTACTTAGGGATATATCACTCATTTGAATATACATTAGTGAAGTTGAGGAATCTTTTCCCTTGCAGGAGGTATTGTCAACAACACATTAAGGCCAACCATTCCGAGCCATTGTGATCCAGAATGGAGAAGGTTGATGGAGCAGTGTTGGGCCCCAAATCCTGCAGCAAGACCAACTTTTACAGAAATTACTAACCGTTTGCTCGTAATGTCTGCCTCGGCCCAAACTCGAAAGACAAGTTCGTAGGGCACTATTTTCACTTTGATGCCAACTTCAATACTCAAAGCAATATATTTTTAACATTCAAGTACATACACAAAGGACAATGTGTGATATATTGTAAACGGAAGGAACAAATGTTTGCAAATGACTCATTACGTATGAGAAGCCGACTTTAAAAAAAAATATATATATATCTGGGGTATACTTTTACATCGTTGTGGGCAGGTTGAAAGTGTGTGGGGAATTCAATTTGTCTCTTGGAGTTTTTCACACAACTGAGTGATTGGTCACCCCACCATTCTGTAGCAGTAGAAACCAAAGATCAATTGTTGCATTCTTAATTTCAAATCGACGAGTGTTTCAAAAGTTGAATTCACTTTATTGTAAAAAGATGTTAATGAAATGTTGTTTTACATAATGAATAATCAATTGTGATGAAAAAAAGCAGCTTATCCGACCGAGCCTAGGAGGAATTAGCATTGTGCACTTGCCACGCTGATGCCAACATTATTGGTCTTCCTTTCCATCCAAGCAGAAGGCAACCCTTTTCACTGCCTATAGTGTAACCATCACTGCCATAGACAGAAATCATCGTCCTGGCTTGGCTCATACACTTCATTCCTACTACTTGAAAACCGGCACGAGCTAGCTGTCTACGCCATTGATCTGCCCTTTCGTGTCTCTCAATCCTGTTAGAACCTTCAAATGCTATAACATTGCAATTTTGCTCTGCAAAATGAAATTTTTCGATCTTTAGCCTCTCTTGGCTAATTCGCAGGATACTGGCCTCAAGAGAATCGAAAATGGCAGAATAATAATGAAGAGATTAGAGGAATCTCCCAACAAAGAATGGCCCGTTGTGGTTTGCATCTTGTTCAACCACAGTTAGCAGAACTGGATTTAGTTTCTTGATTGATTGAAGAATGGTCTTTAATGATCCTCTGCTTTCCTTTACATGCTTATGCAAATGTAGGATACTATTGACAAACAATGCTTCTCCTTCTCTCAAGTCGAGCTTTTCATGGCTTAAAACTAACGTCGTTATTGGCTCTGCTATCATGTTGTATTCCAAATGAATGCTCAAAGATCAAGCTTCTTCAACAAGGTCCTTCATGCTAATGTCAAACTCCTGCGGATCTTGATCTCCAATTATGGTGATCCGGACTAGTTTTGGGGGTCCTTCGATTCGTGATGCCAAAGTTCTTACTAAAGAAGGCCATTGAAGATTGTGTTCCATTCCAAGATCAATTATGTGTAAGGCCTCTTTCCCCATTGCTGTTTGAGTTATAGCATCATTTGCAGCCATGAAACCGAAGGCAATATACGGGGTCGTTTGGTGTAACAGATCAAAGGCTTCATTCTTTTCCTCCCTTGTGACCAAGGAGACGTCAATGGCACCATTAGGGAATGAACCATCAGCATTCACATTTTGAAGAAGACATAATCTATTCTTCAATCCCACTGCAAAACAATATGCAACTCTCTGCAATGAATCGCCCCAAGGGCTCACACGAGACCAAATTTGGCTTAGCATACTATCGGCAAGTTTTGTGTCACTGCAACCCACAGCCTCAGCACAAGCTAATAATAATTGCACCAAATGAAGCCCTTGATCAACAACATCCTTAATTCTCGGCTCCACGTTCGAACAAAAACCAAGATCGTCACACGAGCCACACTCTTCCAATTCACCCTCTTTAATCATCATCATTGGAACATATCCATCATAGAAGAAGCCATCAATATTTGAAAAACCTTGCAGTCCGTCTTCTTTATACTGATTAAATTCTCCATTTTCGTCGTTTGGCGACTTGTTGGCGTTATCTTTTTCATAACATTCCACGTTAAAGAAACTGTCAACGATTTCCTCCACCTCAGAGGTGGCCAACGGAGGGGCGTTATCAAAATGTGGCCAAAGATCCATCTCCTCTAGTAAAATTTCTCCCCGTTCTCCTCCTTGTTCCTGCTGCACACGGGCGGCGCAAAATTGTCGAATGGCGGAATCTTGGTTTAGATTCTCATAATTGGGAAAAGAAAGCAAACCATTCATGGCTTCCATTGATGACTAAAAGGATTTTGATGATGTGAGGGGATGGATATAGGAATTAAGGCCTTGAAACTTAATTGTGTAAGCAAGGTGCATGTCTATTTCTAACTCTCTTTAGCAAGAATATTCTCTTTGTTTGAGGTGAGGAGCACACATCGTGGCATATTAAAATATTCAATTTCCATGAATAATCTTGCTTGTTTTTCAAGAATTTTGGCTTCGCATCTTCAGTTACAACGCCTTTTACCCTCACAAGAAAGCCAGAAAGTAAGAGAAAAAGGCCATTAAAATAAGTCACAAGTACTCCACTACATATTGTATAATGGGTACCATGGTAGGGTCATAGGGTGAGCCCCATTCTTCGATAGAAAATTCAGACTGTAATTCTCTTCTTCGAAATAATGAAATTCGACAGCATAGTATTATTCTTATGTCGTGTTACCGCTTGCTCTTGGTACTAAGGATTATTCGTTTAATCCATGAAAACAATAAAAAATAATAAGGCTACAATTGAGTAAAGTTATATACTAAACACAATTATATGGATTTCGAAAATCCCTTTATTCAAATAACACATTTTTATTTTTCAATGTTTTGATATAAAGATGGTTGTCATTAACTATTAATGGTAAATTAAATCGGCGGTGGGTGAAATGAAAGAGATGCGAATGCAGCCTACACAAATTTGTGTCGATAATTTAGGAGCTGCCAAATAATTAATTAAAATACAGATATAATTACTGTAAATGAGTAGGAAGCCGGCAAGTGAATTAAGGTAATTGGTCTATGTGGAATTTAACATATAATCACTATGCCTTCAAAATTAATTACTTAAATTGTTTGTCACAAAATCATATTCTATAAGGCCGGCCAACAAACAATGAGACAACTTTAGTTGGCCTAGGATTGATAAAACAGTATATTCAGTGTTTACATGAATTTCGTATATTTTTAATATAAAGTTGTTTCTTTTCGAAAGTATCGATAGGCCTCTCTTCGTCTTGGGAGAGGGGGTTTCGTCAAGAAATTCTAGAACTTCCCCTCTCTGTTAATATCACAATATACAAAAAATAAAAAAAAAAATAAAAAAAATTCATTCGTATTGTCGTGCTTTTAAGAAATTCATTTTAGTGTTCAGTAAACTTTTGTTTCGAAATTGTTGTATGTTTCAAATTAACATTTTAGTGTTTGGTAAACAACATTGATTTCTGGTAAAAATTATCGAGATGAATATTTATTAAAATGATATATTTTGTATATTATTATTGATGGTATTGCAAAATTAATTTTATAACAATATGCAATATTACACTATTTTACTGAAATATATTTATATTAAAATGAAAAAATTTAATATCTATTAAATTTCAAAATTTATAAAATTGAAAAATAGAAGCATAGTCCATATAGTAGGAAATGAGTTAATTAATCAATTGGAATTAAAATTGATATTTTAATTATAGACAATTAGATAAGCTAATGAAATATGAGATTAAAATTATTTATTGACTTTTGACTTTGATAAAATTAAGATTATAATTTCAATCAGGACGAAAACGAAAGTGGAAATTACTCCGCAGACTGTTTTTAAATATGACAATTCAAAAATAAGAAGTGAGGTTTACTCCACCCTATTTTCTTTCTTTTTATCTCTCTCTACCCACTCAACTCTTCCCTCCCTAAGTCCCGGTGTCGCTACGCGTGGCGGAACAACTCGCTCATTTCGTCTACATATAGAGCTTGTTTGGTACAAATTAAAATTATATTTTAATCTAAGTCAAAGTCAAATAATCAATATTAACCACAATTTTTTTTGGGGTCTTACAACTTTTCAACCACACATTTCAAAAATTTCTATCACAATNAATAAGAAGTGAGGTTTACTCCACCCTATTTTCTTTCTTTTTATCTCTCTCTACCCACTCAACTCTTCCCTCCCTAAGTCCCGGTGTCGCTACGCGTGGCGGAACAACTCGCTCATTTCGTCTACATATAGAGCTTGTTTGGTACAAATTAAAATTATATTTTAATCTAAGTCAAAGTCAAACAATCAATATTAACCACATCTTTCATGGGTCCCACAACTTTTCAACCACACATTTCAAAAATTTCTATCAAAATCTACTGAAAATCAATCTAACTTTAATTTCCACCAAATACCCCCATATTTCGGCGCTGCTGTAGTGGCCCCTCACTCATTTCGTCTACATATTTTCACACAGCCTCCTCTTCTCCTGCTTTCTCACTAACTCCTCTCCAAAATTACTGTCCCCCTTACCTTAATTGATCGGTGCCCTACATTACATTGACTTCACATGCTGTTACTGCAAAAGCGCTCTTCAGCTTGTTGAAATCGAATCCCAATTTGAGGACATTCAACTGCGGAACAAAAGCATCAATGGCGGAGATTGTAACTGCCAATAGCAAACCCAAGGTACAAGTGTTTGATTCTGAACACATTACTGATTTGGCTAATAAATTTGCTAAACTGAGAGATTCTTTCAGTGTTGTTCTCTTGGCGATGACAGTAGTTGTGCAGGTGGTGGTTTTGGTGCTGTGTTTGGGTTGAGATTTGTGACTAATAAATTTGATTAATTCGTGATATTGATGCAATGACCTATACTCCGTGCACAATGACACGTTACAAGTCACATATCAATGTCCACATTACAAATCACTAATTTATGTTTACAAATCAATATTAATTAATCACAAATTATAGTTCACATGTCACATGTTACAGGTGATCATTCATAGGTCCATGTCATATTGTATATGTCATAAATGTTCACAGATCATATGTTATAGTTCACATATCAATATTAATTGGTCATATATATAATTCACGGGTCGTCATTTCGTAAGTAACAAATCAATGTCTATAGGCCACAAATCCAAGAGAATTGGTTATAGGCTGTTGGAACAATATCAAAAGTAACAAATCAAAGTCCACATGTCACAAATCCAAGAGAATTGGTCACATGCCATGGAATCAATATCACAGATAACAATTCATAGGTAATTTAAATTGAAGTTCAATTAGATAATCCTCCCATTCTCGCAATTAGATAATCCTCCCATTCTCGTCGATGTTTTGGTAAATTAAAAATCCAAACAAGCCACTATCCTTGGGATGCTGTACTCGTGGATTTCGAATAGGTGTGAGAGAGGATAGTAGCAGCCACCTTCAGATCTAATTCGAAGCCCCCCTTCCCTAACAATTCAATACAACAACTATGCAATGTTTGCCACCACCTTAAAATTTTTTGATCTACATTGACGATAACTTCCAATTTGTCACATCAAACGTTCGATTATTTTTAGTCAACCAGCTATTGGAGATGGTAATTTAGAAATTGATAGATCTCTATGTCTTTTCTCTTATGTTTAAGGTGATTTAGTATTTTGGAGAGTCCGATTTGAGATGGTAAGT
>CAIGRK010008666.1:0-20948 GCA_903798315.1 Fraxinus greggii | reverse complement strand
GATATATCTTGGGCTTCCTTTAGGAGCACTGTTTAAAAGCACACCGATTTGGAACAGTATTGTGGAAAGGGGGGAGAGAAGGCTAGCAGGTTGGAAGCGTATGTACATCTCAAAGGGAGGACATCTTACTCTCATAAAGTCCACTTTGTCGAACCCCCTACTTATATTCCTTATTATTGTTTTCTATACCTGTTGCAGTGGCAAAAAGACTGGAGAGGATCCAAAGGTAGTTTCTTTAGGGTGGATTAGGGGATGAGAGGAAATTACATTTGGTTAACTGGCGTGTAGTTTGTTCTCCCATTAGACTCGGTGGTCTTGGAATGAAAAGTCTTGTACTGTTTAATAAGGCCTTGTTGGGTAAATGGTTGTGGCGATTCAAAGTGGAGAGGGAGAGTTTTTGGAAAGATATTATAGGGGCAAAATATGGTGTTATGGGGGAGTATGGTGTTCAGGTGAGAGACGTGGTTCCTATGGGGTGAGTTTGTGGCAGTATATTCAACGAGGGTGGAATGACTTTCGTGATAATTGACTTTTGTAGTGTGGAATGGTAATACCATCAGTTTTTGAGATGATTGTTGGTGTGGAGATCAACCGCTTAAGGTGGGATTTCCTTCTTTGTATCATATTGTGTTGGAACGTCTGCCATGGTGAATGATGTCTTACATATTCATAATGGAGCTCCAGTTGGAATATTGTTTTTGGNATTATTGGGGCAAAATATGGTGTTATGGAGGGAGGATGGTACTCTGGTGAGAGACGTGGTTCTTATGGGGTGAGTTTGTGGCGGTATATCCGGCGAGGGTGGAGCGACTTTCGGGATCGATTGTCGTTTGTAGTAGGGAATGGAAATACCATTAGATTTTGGGATGATTTTTGGTGTGGAGATCAACCGCTTAAGGTGGGATTTCCTTCTTTGTATCATATTGTGTTGGAACGTCTGCCATGGTGAATGATGTCTTACATATTCATAATGGAGCTCCAGTTGGAATATTGTTTTTGGCCGAGGCTTGCAGGATTGAGAATTGTATGATTATGCGCTGTTTTTTATATCTTTATACGAGGTACATACTAGGGCAGGAGACGGTGATGTAGCATGTGGAGATTGACACGAAATGGTATTTTTTCAGTTCGCACTTATTTTAGATCCCTATTGGGAATTGTCGAAAGTTCGTTCCTCTGAAAGATGGTTTGGAAATGTAAACTGCTTCCACGAGTGACATTTTTATTATTGACTGTGGTTAGAGGACATTTGTTAACGGTGGATAACCTTCGCATAAGGGATTTCTATGTTACAGAGTGGTGCTATATGTGTAAGAGGAATGGGGAGACGATTGACTACTTGTTTCTTCATTGTGATGCTGTTCGTTTACTGTGGAACGATATTCTGGCATTGCAACACATGGATTGAGTGTTGCCGAGGCGTATGGAGGACATGTTAAAGGCATGGAGGAGAAAATTTCGAAATAAGGATAACAAATTTGTATGAGACCTTATTCCAGGTTGCATCGTTTGGAGGAGAGAAAGAAACAATCGCTGTTTTGAAGATCAAACACGGAATATAGAACAGATTAGAGAATTATTGTATTTGACATGTATACTTAGTTTAATGCGGCGGATATTAGGCTTATAGATGGCTGTCTAATTTCATGTTGTTACTTTCTGATTTAAATTGATAATACACTTCCCGTGTATTATGCATTGATTTCTAAAATATTTGATTACCTTAAAAGAAAAAAATGATATTGTAAAATGGTGCTCCCATTTTGACATAACATTTTACAGTACTCGCATTCACCATCTCAGACCAGAGCGACCAAACTGACATGCTTGGTTTATGAAAACTGATTTGAGTTACCAGAAAACAAAAACATCATACCAGTTGATTTGTTCTTAAATTAAAGCTTTTTGATTTTTGCCATGTTCTGTAAAAAGGGTTTCAGGTCTCTTCTATATTAAATTGATTGCTAGTTTGTTGTTCGGGGGATGGACATAAGGAAGGAATTTGACATCCTTCTCTTCAAAGTTCTGAATTTGGATGGCAGAAATTGTAAATTCAGTGAATCATGTATGTTTGTTCTGTTGTTGGTGAATACTTCATAAAATGATGATAAATGTCCTTATTTTTAACCAATTTGTAGTTGATGGGGGTGTTTGATAAAACAAAACGAAAGCATTGTTTTCCATGAAAGTGGGCAGTTTAGTCCGTCTTTACTACTTGGTGCAAGCATATAATTATTGACACCAGACACTATCTTTTGGTTCAATTTACTGAAGTTCCATCTAGGTCAGAAGGTATTTAACATAAGTTCCAGTGATGGCAATTCTGAGTTACTAGCTTCCTTCATGTCATGTACGGGATTTGTATATTAAAGTAGTCACTTTGTATTCATAGCTCTAGAATATAACCAGGCACCTATTGCATTGCTATCTACAATCAGATTTGAAATTTAACTCTTGATTGTTATTTCATGATTTACTTCCTTAGGGAGTAATTGAGTAAATGCATTTTTTGATATATATTTACAAGTTGATGTTAGGAATATACAAAAGGCTGCTCATTAGCAAGTGGCTATTCTGAAAGCTCATGCTCTTGCTGTTACAGTTCTTTTCTTCTGCTATCATCTTCTGTAAATATAATGCGAACTTGTTCATTCTTTCTGTCATAGTGCTACTCACTGGGAGTTGAAGACTTGGAGTTGCTCTCCGGTGAAGAACTTCACATGCCAAACTCCTATCTCATCATATTGAATGGGCTTATTCTTGGCAAGCACAGGCAGCCACAGGTATAATTATCAAATAAGCTGACAAAATGTATGCCATTAGGTCTGTTTGTGCATGATTATGTTATTCTATTTATTTGTTGTTCACCTTACATGCTTACTTTTGTTTAGCGGTTTGCTAATGTAATGAGGAAACTGAGAAGAGCTGGTAAAATTGGCGAGTTTGTAAGCATCTTTGTGAATGAAAAACAGGTGAGTTTCAGTTTCACATTCTTCTCATTTGTATTAATTTCATATTTGGTTCTTGATAAACTTGTGAATGTGCAAAATATCTGATTGTTGTACGAAACAATTTATCTAGCTTCCTGTTGACATCCCTGGTTGTTCCATAGTTCATGTAAATAAAAGTAATATGATGTGGCATAAACTCACTTCTGTATTATTTCCATGAATTCCAAGACAACTAAACTTCATGATGCGTACAAAAGATTAATATTATAATTTATGGACAATTAGTATGTCTATTTTTGCTTCTGCATTCAAATTTCCATTTTTCTCTCTTTTTGGCAACGAAGACCTCAAAAAATTATGTTGTAGTTTTATTATCACCTGAACTGTAGATACAACCTTAAGAAGGTGGTAAAATATGACCTAAGAGGATGACGACTATGATTACCTCCAATAGAAAACAGGATAGGTGATGTCCCATATCTTAGAAGTTTGTGAAGGAAGACCTGTTGCTGCCAAGCAATCTGCCACGGAGTTGCCTTCAAAATATGAGAATGAATCCCTTAGTTGACATGCCATGTACTGTACTTCCTCCAAATCATACTGGAATTTCCACAACCCATTGGACTCCTGCAGTTAGCAACTCAAAGTGAATCTGATTCTGCCCAAATATCTATAATGCCCCAATACTTGCAGATTCTGTCTTTCCAAAATTTCCTTCACTTTTACTTCTAAAATTGAGTGTGATCCAAACGATGGTAAGCGAAAAGCGCTTCCCTCTGTGAACTATTAAAACTCCTTCCCACAATCAACTGGTCTTTGAAGCAACCATCAGGGTTTAGCTTGAAGCACTTCACATACGGTTTTTCCGAATAACAAAGTTCGATTCTTCTTGGGTTCAAAATAAAAATTTAATCCTCAAGTGTGAAGCAGTTTTGAATCTTCTATTCAAAATACGAATGCAAATATCTTACCTTTCCTTGTTGAATAAAATCAACTTATCCATCCACCCTGCTATCCTGCTGGCATCCATGGGTGAGTTGCGATGTTTCACCATTCCCTTCTGACCAAATAAACTAGTTAATGAATGTTGTTAAAATGGAACTATCCATTTCCGGAAACCACATACACGCTCTCTACTTTTGAAACCTATCCTAACACGTGGAGAGATGAAATCCAGAAGCAGAATATCACATGATGAGGATAAATGTTTCCACTCTACAGTTGCAATAGATCCAAGAGAGGTGCACCCAATATATTCACTCCCATTGCAACACTTACATTTCTAGATAAAGTGAAGGCCGAACCTGTAGGATGGAACCTCATCCACTGACGTGTGATTGTAACACAATTCCAATGCAAAAATTGTATTTTAGTTGTAATAATTTTATGTCACAAGAAACAAAGTGAAGTATGAACAGGTTTGACCTCCATATTTCAATTCCTCATCATCTGGAGTGAAAATTGTCCATTTGTTATTCTTATCGAGAATTGTTGATCTTCCCTAGACAAAGAAATAATAATCTGTAAAAAAATTTAAAAAATATAAATGGTATAAAGTATTGTAATTTCCGGAGATTCCACTACTCTCTGTTCAAAGAATTGGACTCTTGCAGGTTACCTTCCTATAAATTAATAGTTCTGCCACAATGGATACTTCATTCATTCTCTTCCACTTGGGTGAGTGATAAATTTCGCTAGGATCCTTGATGGATTCTTTGTAGATTTTCTTGGACATCTAGAATAGAAAGAATAACAATTCTAAATCTCTACTAAGATTTACTTGTATCCGATGGTAGAGAATGACTAGTCAAGTTTAACAAACAGCATATGAGTTAACTATTGGTTTGTTTTTTTGATAGAAGTCATATGGTGGTGGCCTAGGGAGGAGACAGATGTCTAATCTTGGTGGTGGTTGGATATAAAGTTAGCCAGTAGCGGTATGGTGGTTTGACTGGTTGAAGTTAATGTAGTGGCGCTTGGAAGTGGATATTAGATCAAATGTTGATCATATTGGTTAAACCTGAATTTGGTTTGTAGGTAGATTGATCTTGAAAAAATAGTGAGCAGTTCCAATTAGCAGACAAGCACTGATGGTAAATCTATATGGTTGGTATTAGTAAAATCTAGGGATTTGTTGAAATTGAAATGATGTGAACTGTCAAAGGATAAATAATTTATTGAACATGTTAAATAATGTGGAAATTTCGAATTATCATTTTGTCTATCAGAGCTGGTACATATGCACAAAACTAAAATAATTCCTTCCTACAATTAAGCTCATCATCTCTCCTAGAATTAAGCCGAATGATGCTCTTCTACACTTAAACATACGATTAAACATAATTAAGCCTTTTCACCTACAGCTATAGGACAACTAATTTACACATGTTTTCCACGTAGTCGCAGTGGGGTCAAGATGGGAAAATTTAATGAATGACGTCTATCAATATGTTGACGGATTTTTATGTCCTCAATGACATCAGATTTACTAGAATAGTTGTGTGGTCAAGATGCCGAAACTGTTCATTGACATGGGAGAAGACTCTCCAATAAAGTTTCTTTGGTTCATTCCAATTGAAATACACACTAATCAAGTTTCTGACTTGGATTGAAGGGATCCATTTGGGACAACTTCTAAAGCATGGCTGGGATTCTATTTGTTTGATTATTGTGATACTTGATGTTTGAGGGTAAGTGAGATGATAAACAGCATATGGAGACACTTTAATTTGGAGGAATGTTAGCGGTCGAAGTGATGGAAAAATTTAGAAGTATAATGAGATAGATATAATATTCATATGACGCTAGTTTGGAAGGAAGAAACTAAAAAAAAAAATGAGGTTGTCTTATGTACTTTAAGCAGTGGTTCCTAAGTTGGAGGCATGATGCAAATACTTTTGAAGGTTTAAAAGAAGAGGCTAAAGGAGATTTAGGTCATTCGTTCATAGAGCTAATGGGTGTTATCGATTTCATGAATTTGTGCGTTTAGATGGATGGTCAATTAAAATATTTTAGCTTTCAAAAAATATTGTGCATCCTATGACCATATTTAAAGTCTATAATGATCATTTATTTCCTAAGTTGGAGGCATGATACAAATACTTTTGAAGCTTTAGAAAAAGAGGATAAAGGAGGTTCAGGACGTTCGAGATTCGATGATTAGGGTGAAATTTGAATTCTGAGTTTTATGCTTTGTTTGCAATCTACGGCAGCAATGAGTAATATGGGGAATGTCAGGGATAAATGTTTTACTGTCCAACATTGAGGTTATCTAAAATTTACACGCTTTACTCTTCTGATGACCTATATGAGTTCAAACATCTCTTTGCTAGTAAAATTTGTTCATAGAGCGAATGGTTGTTATCGATTTCATGAATTTGAGTGTTTAGATGGATGGTCAATTAAGATATTTTAGCTTTCAGAAAATGTTCTGCATCCTATGACCATATTTAATGTCTGCAATGACAATTTCTTTCCTAAGTTGGAGGCATGACGCAAATACTTTTGAAGTTTTTAAAAGAAAAGGCTAAAGAAGATTCAGGTCATTCGGGATTTGATGATTAGGGTGAAATTGGAATTTTGATGTTTTGTGCGTCGTTTGCAATCTACGGCAAACTGCTTTACTCTTCTGATGACCTATATGAGTTTAAGCTGGGTAATATACAAGTGAATGAGTAATATGGGGAATCTCACGAATGGATGCTTACTGCCCAACACTCGGGTTAATTGAAATTTACACGCTTTACTCTTCCGATGACCTATATGAGTTCAAACATCTCTTTGCTAGTAAAATTCGTTCGTAGAGCAAATGGGTGTTATCGATTTCATGAATGTGTGTTTAGATGGATGGTCAATTAAGATATTTTAGCTTTCAGAAAATTTTGTGCATCCTATGACCATATTTAATGTCTACAATGATCATTTCTTCCCTATGTTGGAGGCGTGATGCAATCACTTTTGAAGTTTTTAACAGAAAAGGCTAAAGGAGATTCAGGATTTGATTATTAGGGTGAAATTGAAATTTTGAGTTTTGTGCTTCGTTCGCAATCTACGACGACGAGTAATATGGTGGGGTGATAAATGTTTTATTGTCCAACACTCATGTTATCTAAAATTTACACGCTTTACTCGTCTGATGATCTATACGAGTTCAAACATCACTTTGCTAGTAAAATTGGTTCATAGAGCAAATGGTTGTTATCGATTTCATGAATGTGTGTTTAGATAGATGGTCAATTAAAATATTTTAGCTTTCAGAGAATGTTGTGCATCCTATGAGTATATTTAATGTCTATAGTGATCATTTCTTGCAGCGTTGTGTTTATATTGCTTCAGATGGTGGTCGTGTTTGTCGTCCACTTGTGATTGCTGACAAAGGTGTATCGAGAATTAAGGAGCACCACATGAAGGAGTTGAGGGTAATTGCTACTTATGCGCATTCTATTTTTCAATCCGTTAAAATTTTCAATTCTGCTTTGATTACGGTATTGAAAATTTGTTTTGATGAAGGATGGAGTCCGTACTTTCGACAGTTTTCTGAAAGAGGGTCTAATAGAGTACCTTGATGTCAATGAGGAGAACAATGCTTTGGTTTGCATCTCTCTCTCTCTCTCTCTCTCTCATTTTTTTCCTTCCAGTTTTAAGAGAATCAATTACAGCCCCATTTCATTGAAGGATATTTTGTTTGATAGATTGCTTTATATGAAGAGGATGCTAGAAAAGGTACAACACACATTGAAATAGAGCCTTTTACCATACTAGGCGTTTGTGCTGGGTTGATCCCTTATCCTCATCATAACCAGTCACCAAGAAATACGTATCAGGTTTTCTTATTTGTGTTCCTGTGTAACTTGGTTGTTTGAGGACTATGGATTATATTGTATTCTCTCCTGATAATTTCTTTAATTAATCCCATTTGCAGTGTGCTATGGGTAAGCAAGCTATGGGCAACATTGCATATAATGAGGCAAGTGACTGTAATCCTATATTTCATTTCTATTTTACAATTGTAATGTTTTTATAAACTAAAAGATCCAAAAAGCTTCAGCAGTGCATGATCCATGATGCTGTTTCACATGTTCAATCTATATTGTTGTCAGTGTGTTATTTGTTAAGCTTTCTGGGTGGCAGATTGTATGATGGTTGTAATCTTCTATTTCACACATACTATCTTAAGAGGCTTCAAACTGACTGAATTCCATTAAAGGCTTTTTTTTTTAGTGGTTTAATGATATTGTGACACACGATGGCAATATTATGTGAGAAGTTTATGTTGACACATTTATTACTTGGCTTTGATGCAGCAATCTCTAAAAAGCTGGACTACTTAGCTTGCTGAATAATTTATCTTGATAATGGAGTAACATAGAGAAATGAAGAAAAGGTCTTTCACTAGCGTGAGAGAGAGCTTCATTTTTTAAGAAATACAGAGTTACTTAACCCTACCATGGTGGGATAGTGTAGCAAACTCTGTTCCGGGAAGGACAATTTTCATCTCATTTGTGCATATTTGCAAACACATAAAACTGAAGCTAGATCATACCAAAAACCATTGTTAGTAAGGGAACTTAAATAGACAAAATAATAAATATAGTTATCTAGCAAATAGCACAATTGACATCAGATTTCTTTAGCTGTTAATGGTTGAATCAGGTTCCTTAAGCAGGCATACAGTCAGAAGATAGGTTCGTTGTACTTTCTTTATAGGATGGCACATGCAATTTTATTTGCATGGGCAACAAATCTTGCCAATTCTTAAGTACAGGAAATGATGGGACCAAACTTCAGTATGTGTCCCCTCTAAAAGATGATGTAGAGTCCATGTCTTTCTTGTGCTTACAACAGTCCCGAGCAAGATTATGTCAAGTTCAAGCATTTCATTTTCAATAAGATCCAATTGATGTACTATCACTGAATCAAACAACTCCCACAGCTCCCTTCTTTTGCTGTCTTAGTGATTAAAAAACTCTTCACGTTCCCGAGGGTTATCTTTTTATATATGTTAAACTGAATGCTGAGTTTACTCAGAATCTGCTGTGTAAAGATGCTAAAAGATTGATCAATTTCCTACTATTACAAAATAAATATGGATTTCGTAACTGTATTCCTTTGTTGCATATGTTTTAGAAATGTCTAATGCAAATGTGTCTTAGCTTGCTAAGCTACAATGACATAACGCATTGTGAATAAGTTCATGGTCGGTTCCAGGAATTTAATGATCCACCAATGAAAAGACTTGCCATGTCATTGTTGCTCAGCATAAGCCAATATATGTAGCTCATTAGATAATTTTTTATATAAATATGTATAGTTTTACTTGATTATTTAATTCTGCTTTCTTAGAACATAAAGAATGACTCCTAGGTTGTGGCATATTGAATTTCGAGTCCCTATTTTTGTACCTTCTTTTTATTTTGGAGTAACGTCACTAATTTGGTCCATGGACTTTAATACACAATAATGATAAGTTGGAGGAGCATAGACTTTATTAAAACTTGTTACCTGATTCTTGTCATGTGCTCGCAAGAGAGAAATGCCTGTCATCTTTTCTTTTGTAGCACTTGCATAAGAAGATATGGTTAACATTGTTTTTGTCATCTTTGGCGAGTTCATTGACCTACTTTATTTTGGACATTGTTTCTTATGAAGCTATTAAAGAAGCTGAAGTTGCACGACAATGTGCTATGACCATGTGTATTTTGGTGTACATGGTTTTTAGAGTGGAATTTTAACTCTTGTTTGGTAGTGCTTTAAGGTGCTGATAAGATGTAGGGTCATACCAAATGTGTGGATAATAAGTGGGCAGTAAGTTATCTCCTATGACCAAATGTGTGGATGATAAGTGGGCAGTAAGTTATCTCCTACAAAAAGTGTAGATAAAAATTAGATTTGACTGGCTTAAATTATAATTTAAGCTTTGCCAAACATGCTCTTAGTTTTTCTTTTTGTGCTTAAAGACTTGTTATTCCTTTCTCCGCAATAACTTACGTATTGAAGATTTTTCTTTTTTCATTTTTTTTTTTTTGTTAATAGAAAAAATCTGTAATTTATTTTTCTTTAAATTTTATATATACTGTTACCTAAAGTTGTCATAATTCTAGCCTCACAAGAGTAACTTCCATATGTTTTAACATTTTAATGAAATTCATTTCTCCTCCCAGTCTTTCTTCTCTACCTCGTCCTTGCAATTTTAACATTTTAAGAATTAAATGTTTATCTCGAGTTGTTTATTCTATATAGTCTATACAACGAATTTATGTTTATCGATCTCATCTAACAATAATTTATGGCAATTGCAGTTAACTCGGATGGATACGCTAATCTATCTCTTAGTGTATCCGCAACGGCCATTACTAACAACACGAACAATTGAGCTGGTTAGTTGATTGTATCATCTTCTGTATGAAGTAGGAACACATGAATTTAATAACACAGTTTACAGGTTGGCTATGATAAACTGGGAGCTGGGCAGAATGCAACTGTAGCAGTAATGAGTTACAGTGGATATGACATAGAGGATGCAATAGTAATGAATAAATCGTCTTTGGACCGTGGTTTTGGTCGCTGCATTGTAATGAAAAAGTACATGATTCTTTCCCTGATTATCTCCAAACACTTCATGTGTTTCTTTGCCTTTTGAAGTCGATTTCACGCGCCTTCTCTAATTGTATACTATATTCTTGGTGATAATTCATATACTATATTCTTGGTGATAATGCGTAAAACGTTTTTAATGAACAGAATGACAGCAATTAGTCAGAAGTATGAAAATGGCACATCTGATCGTATAATTAGACCACAAAGAGAAGGGTATGAAGCTGAAAGAATGCAGGTAATTTTGTGTTTTGATGTGTTATTTTTCAATGAGATAAGAGCATATTATCGTAACCGAATTTGGGAATAGTCATGTTAAGGCAAATAGTTAATTATATTTTGGAGACCTTTAATTTATCGCTCATTGTCTTCCTTCGGAACTGAACTGATTTGAGAGAACGAGCGCAAATGTTTGGTTTCAATTAGATAATCAGGCCAGATGATATTGGTTTATCAGCTATTCTGGTATAGGAATCTGCAGGTGCTTGGAACCAATGTTTTACTTATATTTCTTTTATTTAGAGTCCCTATGTTCTGTGATGTGATAAAGATCTTTTACAGTTGTCAATTGAAACCTTTCTAGTGTTAGCGTTTACTTAGTTAAATCACTTATCTATTACAAGTTCTTTCAGTAATGAATAAACTGTTCTATATTATCTACTAATATTTTTAAAAGTTTGTGAAATTAATTTTCACTGCTTGCCATTTTAATATTCTACGACATGCAGATTTTGGATGATGATGGATTAGCAGCTCCTGGAGAAATTATTAGACCTCATGACGTCTATATTAATAAAGAGTCCCCGACAATCACACGGGGACCTGTGACATCTCCAATGGGTCTGCCAGATAGGTTTCGATTTTGCTCTCTCCTGATATCTTTCCCCCAGTTTCTATATTTAGCAGATAGCTCTTACTAGCTCCCCTGTATGTTAATGAATCCAGTGCGTATAAGCCCAGTAGACAGACATACAAAGGTCCTGAAGGGGAGACTCCTGTTGTGGATAGAGTGTCATTGTGCTCTGACAAGAATAATAATTTATGCATTAAGTTTATGATTCGTCATACTCGTAGGCCTGAGGTTAGCAATCGTATTCAACTTGTGAGGATGCAATTTTTTCTGCTTACTGTAATCTTCCAAACCTGAGGAGTTCCTTTCCGCCCAGGTTGGTGACAAGTTTAGTAGCCGACATGGTCAAAAAGGAGTTTGTGGCACAATTATTCAACAGGAAGATTTCCCATTTTCTGAACGTGGCATATGTCCCGATTTAATTATGAATCCTCATGGATTTCCAAGGTAATTAGTTTCTATTTTTTTGATCTTGAGTACTTGCTCAAAGATTTGAAATAAATGGCTCAGTTCTTGAATGAAAACTGCCCTTGTCAAATATGTTTGAAATCATGAGCATCGCTTTAGATGGTTAAATGATATAAAATCAATCTCTCTGTTGGTATAATATACAATTTCTTATATGCTCTGTATCATCAGCCGAATGACGGTGGGGAAGATGATAGAACTTCTCGGAAGCAAAGCTGGAGTTTCTAGTGGTAGGTTTCATTATGGTAGTGCATTTGGAGAGCCCAGTGGTCATGCCGATAGAGTTGAAGCTATAAGGTGCTCTTTTTTCCCTTTGGTCCGCTCTGCATATCATTCTCAGTTTCTCATCACTGTTTATAATGTTGCAGTGAAACCCTTGTGAAGCATGGTTTCAGTTACAATGGCAAAGACTTCATTTACTCAGGTCCTCTTTTACCTTCGAGAATTCAGCATTTGAAAATAATAATTTAACATGGTAGTTTATTAAAAAAATTAATAGGTGATTTTGTTTATTGTTGGGCGTGCCTTAAAAATCTTTGTCGATATGTTCTCAATAGTTGCAAGAACTATTCTACTGCCTATGTGAACAATTCGAATGTGTGATTTTTTCTGTATATTTCAGGCTGAATCTCAAAATTAGACTCTTGAATCTATGAAGTGTATTATTGTGCCCATTTTCCCTTTTTATATATATTTGAACTGTCTGCTATCATATACTGAATTCGGTCATAAGTTTTTTGTAAGTGTATTGTTCATGTGTTTGATGGATTATAAAACTGGAAATTTATCTGTTACATTTGGAGACAAATTGTTGTATGCAACAACAGAAGAAAAAAAGGCTTATTCCCCATAAATAAGAGGTTGGCTTTGCGATCCTGTTTCTCCACTTCTTTGTTATGTTGCATATTGTTGAAAATTTCTACATGTAGATTAACCGTTGGCAATGTTTGGATATTCCTTTTGATTCAATCCAACAGATGAGGACATAAATGTTCTATTATTCAAGGTGGATTACTAGAGTCAATGCACTTGCATTTAGTAGTTATTTATGTATGTCTTGTCCTTTTATGTTATACCAGGTATCACTGGTGAGCCACTGCAAGCATACATTTTCATGGGTCCAATTTATTACCAAAAGCTGAAACACATGGTGAGGAAAAAAATGTAATCAATTCTGTTGCTCTAAGCATATGGATGTATCATCAATTGTGCCTCTTGTCATTTGCCTTGTTCGATGCTTATTATCCCGTGAGTTCGACTGTGTACTTTATGACCTATAATTAGGAAGGTCAGCTCACATCGGTCCCCATTCAAGCATGTCTAGATATATTCTGTACATCACCTGCCGTATTTTATATGAAATGGGGTAATCCAAAATCTGAACTCAATGAGTACTTGATTCTGAACTTTGATCTGCTGATGCACTTTTCTTTTCTAAAACTTTCAGTTTTGAACAATATTTAAAAGATACAAGGTCTATGATAGTAAAATAAACTAAATGAATGATAAATGAGTGGTAATATCTAACATTATCAAATTCAAGCTTTTATAGTTCGAACCTCATCAAATTAGTTAATTGATGAAGTAAATTCTTAATTTCACATGTATGGAAATTTGTCATTAAAGTAAAAAAATGACTGAAGGAGCACCAGTCCCATCTTGAATACGAGGAAGCAATTATTTGGTTAAATGTTAAGAGTTATGAATTGGCAACATTTTCACATATAAAATTCCTTTTTCCATGGTAGCATGAAGGCAAATGTACTTTATGTTCAAACAAGATTATGTTTCCTGTAGGATAACCCTTTTGCATGTATATGGAAAATATTGGGGGTTCAAAATCATTTATGATTGAGTGGATCAAGCTATAGTTATCTCCTTCCCATCTAGATTATATGCATGTCGTGTATTTACATGCCATTATTGGCGCTGAATTATTGTGCACATCAGTTTGAAGCATATAATGTCTTGAATTTTACCTACATGCTTTGCATGCCACCTACTGTACATAAGAAAAATTGTATCATGTATGTTCGGTGTACATTTCTGACAATTGCAGTTCTGTTTTTATCAGCTTGCCGAAGGTCCGTGTGGTCTGTCTGAATATATTTACTTATCATAATTTAACTTTTGTTGGGCTCTTAGGTCTTGGATAAAATGCATGCTCGAGGTAGTGGACCCCGAGTTATGATTACTAGACAGCCTACTGAAGGGAGAAGTAGAAATGGAGGTCTGAAATTTGAATATTCTGTTTTGAACTCACACACACATGAATGCTATTTTCTGATTCTCAAATTGACCAGGACTTCGGGTGGGAGAAATGGAACGTGATTGCTTAATTGCCTATGGAGCCAGCATGTTAATATACGAACGCTTAATGATTTCAAGTGATCCCTTCGAGGTTCAGGTAAGCCCCATGTTGCATACATTATATCTCATGAGTTGGCGTGTAAGAGAGTTTTATAGTTGACTTTGGTTAAGGTCTGAGCTGCTAAGATGCTGCATACATCAAACTGGAGACACACATGGTATAACATAATTGTCCAAGGTCTTCTGATATTGCAGGAAAGTAAATGTTGGACTTGACTAAGCTGCTATTTCTTAAAAGTATGGGATAGGGGATGTAAATTTCTGTAGTAGCTAAATGATGTGAAGCATAGTGCCTGTAGTGGGTCTTTCTTTTTAGTTAAAAGGTTGACAAGAGTTGGACCAGCTATATTAATAGGAAAACTATGTACATAAGACCACTGAGATTTGGTTCACGTGCTTAAATTAGTGATATGCAAACCTGTACTGAAGGTTGAAATTTCTGCTAGTGTAAATGTGTTCATCCGTCTTGTATACTTTGCATGCATGTAGTGTAATGTCTTCTTAAACTCCTGGTAGTAATGGCTTCTTAAACTACTGGTAGACTATCACATATATTAATGATGCAGATTCAATCTTGTTCCGTGACAGCAATTTGTCTTTTGCAAATTGTTGGGAACTCTCTCATGCTATTCCTTGAAATAATCATGTTTCTCCACAGGTCTGCCGAAGGTGTGGTCTATTAGGATATTACAACTTTAAGCTAAAGACAGCCAACTGTTCTACATGTAAAAATGGGGATAATATATCCACAATGAAGTTGCCATATGCATGCAAGCTCTTATTCCAGGTAACTGAAAAATTAATCTTGATTAATCCTTTGATATTTGTTCAGTATGAATTGTTCAATTAATGTACAGTTTGATAATATTTGACTTCAAAGGATGTAGTCATTCTGTGTGTGTGATTTGATGGAATATTGTAGGTTAGTTTCCAACAAGTATTTATTATCATAACCAACAAGTATTTATTATCATAAGAAGCCTGACTTTCCCCAGTAAGTTGGGAGTTGGTTACATAAATCCTTTTTCGTCATTCTGTTTTGCTCATCACATGATCTAGTGAAAGATCTACTTCAAATAGATGCTATCCCTCTTCTACAGTCTCACCTCCACTTGTTGACATTTATTTTATTATCTATCTTAGCAATTATAGTATTGTCACACATCCATATCATGTTATTTTTACTGTTGGTATTTTATAGATATGTATTTATTTAACAATTGAACACTATCATAACATGTAACCAATGTAATATTTGTTTTATAGAACACTCTAATTCTATGCATCAAATCTTATTCAAAATTTTTAATGATCAAAACTTAATACCTATAAGAATCACTTTTCATGCTATCATAAAACTATCCCCCATAGCGAGTCCACTATTATTCACCTTGTTACTACTACTGAAAGGATATTCCTTATCCATCCTCATTCTAATCAATCTAAAAACTTTAGATTTATGGTATTCCTCTAATCTTCTGACTCATGATTAATGCCCTCAATAGTCTCATGACTACAACTGAAGTATAAGGACTGAAGTCAGTGTCTTGATGGAAGTTTGTTGTGACACGAAATTTATTATTATCGCGTCTGAACAGAAAAAAATAAAAAATTCATAGAAGCTAAATTTCTCTTTGAAAATCAGTGGAAAACTGAGTAGTCATTTATCTCCAATTCTATCTTGTACTTCTTTTGATGATCGTACTTTGCAGAAAATACTATAAAAGGTTCTTTTTTCCTTTAATTGATTTCTCAAATATTTCTGTAAGATTTGTCCTCACTAGATGGCTGATATTCCGGTATCTTCAGTACAAAAATATATTTCTCATCCAGGTTACAAGAGTTGGTTTATCATGTAAAATGAGATTTTATAGGTCAACGTCCGTACTGCCCTGTTAGTTTTCTTGATTTGTGGTTCCTGTTCAAGGAATTTTTAACGTAATAGATGCATGCTTGAAGAGTGCTTATATTTGTTTTTTCATTATATTACTTAAATCGATACTTTTGCTTTCTAGTTGTCAATTTCTAATGACAAATGATATATATGTAGTATCGTGCCTGAGCCTTTTTCTCTGTCTCTGCTTACATCTTAGGAACTTCAAGCGATGAATATTGTACCCCGTTTGAAGTTAACAGAGGCTTGACGGTTATGTTCTGTTCCCAATTTCTTTGGAAGTCAATGCTGAACTTTGATAGCACAACTGCTTTTACAGGTGCTGTAATAGAACATGATAGATGCAAATGCCATGATCGAAATGTGAATATTACTGTATATTAGGTTTTCAAAGAAAGTTTTGGGGACTCGCAATTGAGTTAAATTATCATTTTGGTATATTTTTGATTTGGTGTTAGGTTGGCAGCTGAGATGCCATTTTTGAGGCTGGTTGGTTGTGACGGTAAATTTGTATTCATTGAGAGAGCGAGCATATTGTGGTTGAGTTAAAAAATAATTCGTCTTTGAATTTTCTTTAGTTATTTTTATTATTCCAAGTTGTGTAAAATATATTTGCATGAGAATGCTTCTTTGAGAACACACATTTTTACATATTTTCACTTAGGTCCCTTAAAAACCAAAAAAAAAAAAAATGCAAATTAATCAAGAACTTATTATTATTATTATTATTATTATTATTATTATTATTATTATTATTATTATTATTATTTTGTTTGTGAATATAAGTTTTTAATCATTATTTACTTTCGTAAATAATTTCTCTTAACAAAATACATATTTTCATTTCTTTTCCCTTTAATCCCTAGAGATATAAAATTTTCCCTAAAGCTTTGAACTTTTCAATTTGGCGAATAAATACATGCATAAACATAGGGCAATTGAATGTGTGTAGGGTTCGGAAGCTCCAACACAAAGGGGTGGCAAACGGAATGAGTCATTCATCAGCTCGTCGTGTCTAGCTCGGCCCATGAGCCTTAGGGTTGTAAGGGACAAGTCCGAGGGTCGTATTTTGGCTAATAATCATATATAATCTTACTTTTATTTTTTATTATTATTATTTTTTATCTTATACATGCTCCTTTTGCACTTCAATTTTCTCAAACAAATTTTTATGACGTTCTAAATTTTTTCAACATTATAGTATTCTACAATACAATTAGTTCTTGCAATATTACTACAAGCAATTAGTTCTTTTATTGTGCAAATTTGAGTTAAATTATCTTGTTATTCTAATATGAAATATAATATTTCATTCACACCTCTTTCTAGTTTTATCTATATATTATTCTAATTTCAAAATGAATTATAGTAGATTGTTGGACACTAGAGATCTTAGTGACGTTTCAATGCTTGATAATTTGGGCAATGATCATGGGCATGGGATAATGGATCCAATTGATTTGGATGGCATTAACGAAGACATACAATAGTTTCAGCTGGAAATGATGAATGCAGAAATAGATTGCTAAGTGGTGGGAACACCTTATATTGGTTGTCACGGGATGATGGATGGGAAGTCGAGTATTAAATATAATAACGAAAGATTAGCTTAGCAAAAGGACATCGATATGAATCACTTAAAATGACGCGGGGTTTTATACCTATTTAGTTTCATCTTTAATTTGGTTCGATTGGTGGTGCAAGTTCTAGTCCGTCTTACCTGCCCAGTCTATTTACGAGAATTATGAGCAAAGATACAATAATGTTCGTAGTCAGTGATGAGTTTATGCTTAGCATAGTGAAAAGCGGACACTTGACCAAGTTTATAAAGAAATATCTTCAACTTTACGAAGATATTTTAGAAATGCTATTCATTTGGATTTTATTGCTTTATAAAACAAGAAAGGCATAAAAAATGAACGATTTAAAAAAATATATTGGTCTTTTATCATTTACGTCTTGCCTGTGTGGGCAATGGAAAAAAGGTTAAATAGTTGCTACTGTAACCTAGATAAAATGTGGATAATGTATAATAAAATTATTGATTTTAAAATAATTGTATTTTCTGACAAAGCTTCAAATATTTTTAATGCTTTAATGACCATTATTAGAGAATTTAATTGTGAGAAAAGTTTGTAGTTCTAAATTTGACAATGCATCGATTAACCTTAATTTTGAGTATTATATTTCATATCTAATTTTTGTGAAATTTTTAATTTAAACGGGTTAAATTAATTGAAGTTGAGTTAGAAAAAATTAAGATTGCTATTAATTTTATTATATTTGTCACAAATATATGTCAACTCAACTCATCTTTTGATGTGTTCTTGTGAAGGAAACGAAAATGTTATTACTACTTATTACAACATCCAACATTCACACAACCCAAAATCTAATTTAGAGCAGAATTTTGCGAGATTTTTTTAAAAAGCTTTTACGATGCTATGAATGCATGTTTGTGCATATATTATTCAACTCATCATATCGTTCTCACTCACTTTTATCATATTGCTAAAAATTTCAGAATGTATAAAGCATTACCCCTTTTTCGTGCTACCATAGTAGCAATGGCACTTAAGTTTAGAAATATTGAGAGGATTTGCCTATGTTTTTCCCCGTTAACTTATGTAATGTACCCCATGTCTAATTTAGAGTGTAAAAAACTTGTTATATACCAAATTTCAAATACATTAAATTTTGGATCTCTAATAATTATATGATAATATATAGATAAATTTATGTAAGATGTATGACCAAATGATCGAATACGAATGTTCGACGGTCTCCCATAACAAGGCCTAGTGCTAGTGTGTTGTCACAAGAAGTCGAAGATAACTAGTTAAATTAATTAACATTTGATACCCTTATAGAATGTCATCTACCAACACGAACGAATAAATGCTAATATTTATTTTTTTTCAATTAAAATTCGAGATTTAAAGAAGACATGCTAGATAGCTTAACGTGTTTAAAGGACAAAAAATGCGTAGAGTTCTGAATCAAAAATAAAGTCGATATATTAATAAGTGACGATCTAAAAGATTTGAAGTTCATCATAGTTTGTAAGTATTGCACATATTAATTTTCTTTAATATTCCTCATTTTATTTTTTAAAGAAATATACATATAACAACTTGTTCGTGTATAATTTTAACTTCGATTTCATTAAAAGTAGTTGACTCCAAACTCAGAAAAGGAGGGTTTTTTTTTAAGATAAAAATAATAAAAAATATGAGGGACCCATGGTGTCACACTCTGAGCGTACTCCCTTTTCTGAAAGGCATGACAAGGTTGCCAATAACTGTGTATGGTCTATATTATCAAAGAGAGCACTTACGGGTATTTTGAAACATCCTACTCACAAGTGTGAGTGTGCCCTGATTGCTTCGGGCTTGTCAACCTAAGTAAGGGGAGAAGATTGCACCGGAACACGGGGCATCAGGAGCCACATCGGTGGTCCATGATAGTTGATATCACAGTGGACCCATTTGAATGTGTATTGGTTGTGTGAGATCTTTGACATGCATTCTTGGGGAAAAGATTTTGGGATTATGGATTGTTGCATATTTGCCAAGTGGGTCGGCAAGTAAGCGAAACCGAAGAAATATCTTTGGGAATGATATATGATAAAGGTAGGTCTTGTTCGAATGTGCCTTCGTGCTTTGTCAAGTTTGTTTCTTCAAGCGTGGTGAGCATTGTTAAGGAATAAAACCTCTTATCGAATAAAGATAAAAAATTTAGACCAATTTATAAAGGTTTGAGCAACTTCTCTTACTAAAGTTGACCTTTTAAGATGAAACTTCAAGTTTTAATACAGTATCGCAGCCTATTAAGCTCTAATGAGTAATTTGATCCGATTAAGATTCAAAAAATGAGCATGCGAATTAAAAGATTGGTTTACTGAAAAACGAGCCACCATCTTACAGGAGCATACTAAGGGATAAAATCTCATATCGAATAAAGATGAAAACATAGACTAGTTTATAAAGATTTAAGTTACTTCTCTTAATAAAGCTGATCTTTTAAAATGGAACTCCAAGTCTTAACACAAAGGAATTGTGTTGTTTTGATTTACGCAGTGGTGTTGTGACAGAAGTTAGACTCATCCAAAGAACTAATGCTTGGGGGACATGGGGTGATGGTCGGTCTTGAAGGAGGTATGTTAAGATTTAACTTTGAGCAGAAGTAAGGGGTACTAACTGGAAGGAAGTGTGCCACCAAAAGTGGAAATTCATGCAATGAGAGGGATGCACTATGTGAAGCTCACATTGAGCTGCTCACTTCCTACTAGAGGGTGTTAGGGAATTAAATGGAGGAGAATGTCACATTGTGAGTGTACTGCCCTTCCATATAGCATAACAAGATTGCCAATAGCTAAGCGTTTGTAAGGAAACTTATACACAGTTCAGTAACTCTGTAGAACATAACATAGTATTTTCATAGTTTAACAGGTTCATAAATCTCAGTATCTACTTATGTAATCATATACAATGGCATAAATATATATAACAGAAAAGGAAATCATAGAAACTGGAAGAAACTTAAAAACATAATAAGGAAAAATGAAATACTACTTCCCTTCCTGGCATTCCTTCCCTTTTCAATGTCCGAAAGATTAGGCTCAAGAATAGCCTTCCACACCTTGCAAATCGCCATCCAGAGAGAGATTAGAACAAGTTCAGAATCATTCATATGTGGCTTGGATCATCGATCAAGAGATCTACCATAAGCAGCCACTATTCAAGCTTTAGACCCTCGAGAAGCACCAACCAACTTAGCTCTATTTCACACCTTCGTATCTCATGTTTCACTAAAGAGAAAG
>CAIGRK010008626.1:0-10691 GCA_903798315.1 Fraxinus greggii | reverse complement strand
TATTTATTTTTTTATGTCTACAGCCAAATTTATAAAATTACAAAACTTGTTGAGAATGGAGCTTGGAAAGGCATTTGATTGATGTACAAGACGTGATATGGAATACAAGAACTAGCTTAATAGCTCAGCATTTGGCTCCTCTAGCAGGAAACAAATCGGAGAAATGAAAATGTTGCTTTCTGTTTCCTTTTGTTTGACGTATTTCTCTCTGTAAGTGTTCTTGTCCCTGTAGTATATTTATCTAAATTGAGAGTTAATATCTAAGGGAAAGGTACATAGCAACTAATGCTTCCTGTCACTACTCTTACCTAAAAGCATAATAACTCCAGATTCCCAATCCCCAATAAATATCATATAAGACTTTTGTTGGAAGAATCAAGTTCAACGTTGAACACGCTAAGTCACTAAATAGTGTGCTTACCCACCGTCATGCCATATCAATGCTATTCTCAGCATAACATTTAGCCGACTCCATTGAGCGAATCACACTAGCAGTGCCCAGTTGCTGAGGGAACCCATATGCAGCATCAGGCTTCTTACCAGAATCAAATCCAAACTTACATCCCACAGCACAGGTCTTCCACTCCTAAAAAGCATATTAGAGGAGTCAAAATGTTATGTTTGGAGCTCAACTTCAACCAAAACCAACTAAACTCCAACCAAAATCAACACAAACAATTTAATATACTAAACTTGGATTCAATAACCCAGCTGTGATTTCATTGATTGAACTGAAATTACGCCAAAAACAACAAAGTATAAACAGAAAAGAGAAATTGTAATGCAGGAAATGTGAATAAAGGAAGGAGGGACAGATTTAGAGAAGAAAACAGAGAATTCAGATTGAAAGAAGAAGAAGAACAGAGATGCAGATTCAGGCAAATGAAGAGATAAAGAAGAGGGCAGATTTAGAGAAGAGAAGAAGAATTCAGATTAGAGAAGCATAGAAAGAGAAAGGGGGATTCTGTTTGAAACAACAACTTTTTTCACCCACCCCATGTGCTCTATTTGTAGAAATACAGAACATTCTGGAGTGGCTTGTTCGTAATCGTTGAGTATTGGTATATTGAGTGGAGTTAGCCATGACACAAAAAGTGTAAATGTTCCACAAGAACGCAACCAAAAGAAGTACCATTACAAACTCATAGATAACCGAGTAGAAGAAAAGGCTTGAATGACAATGAACCCAAATTCAAGAAAGCAACTTAGGATTTGCTATTTAATGGTTAATTTCATTATGATCACATTGATCATTATAGCACCACAGATTTCAGAAAGGAATGTGTCATTGTCATTAATAAGTCTTGTTTCTTTGTTCCCATTAATGGACTTGTAATATTAATAAGTTATCACCATGACCCTTCTCTGCAAGTACATATGTCATGTAAAATGGAAACGATAAAGATGCATAAATTGAAGAGTGATATTCATATATCCAAGACAATTAATCAACAATAAAAGCTTTCAAGTCCACACTATTATGCACCATCTCCAGAATTTCCAAAAAAGTTCAAGAAGAATTTTAATTAAACAAGTAAATATTACTGCAGAATACGTAAATTTGGTAGAATTTGAAATATTTATAGATACATACCTCATTACCTCCATTGACAAAAATGGGCTCTTTCTTAAAATCTCTAGGATAAGGAACAGAATCCTCCTCCTCCAACCACGCCTCACACCTGTCTTCGGGCCCCGAGCCTGGATCATTAAGCCCGCCGCCACCAAGGGCCGACCAAGCTTCATCTGCCAAAGAAACCGTTGACCAAGACGACGTCGTCGACTTGGTGAACCGGTAGAACGAGTCAGCCCACTTGTTAACCAGGTCGACGTTCGTCGCCATATCGAGCCGGCACAAAAATGCGATCTCCCCTAACACAACAAGACCCACGAAAATGGGCAAAAAATTAGACCATTTTTTCTTGTTTGATGAGAACGATGATGTGGATGGAACTTTTGGGTCGGATAACGATGCTTCGGGTCGCGGATTCTGCCTCTGATTCATGGTACCCATAGAAATTGAAGCTCCGGATAATTCAGGAAACTCAATATTAAAAACGTGTCCTGAACTCAAATTTTAATAGATTTCTCAATATTTATATATTTTCATGAATTTTATGGAATTCAATAAAATTTAACAGANATGATGTGGATGGAACTTTTGGGTCGGATAACGATGCTTCGGGTCGCGGATTCTGCCTCTGATTCATGGTACCCATAGAAATTGAAGCTCCGGATAATTCAGGAAACTCAATATTAAAAACGTGTCCTGAACTCAAATTTTAATAGATTTCTCAATATTTATATATTTTCATGAATTTTATGGAATTCAATAAAATTTAACAGATTTCATAAGATTTGAATGAATTTCCATTTTGTAGATTTCAATAGATTTTCATAGATTTTATAGATTGGATTTCTAGACTTCTCTATTATAATTATATTTTCACCTCCTCAATTATCCAAGTGTGTTTTTCTTTGTGAACCATACTATTTTGTCTTTGTCTAAAATTTCACTATAATATTTCAAGTGTATTTTTCTTTGTGAACCAAATTATGTCTGGACGAGCAATTTTCTGATGCATATTATGTCAAAAGATGCCCATTCTAAATGGTTAATCAAGTCCATCTACACTAGATCTAAATTGCTTTTGAAATGTCACTTTTGTTTACTCTCATCTCCCGTGTAAACAACTTTATTTGTAAGATTATGAGAAATTAGATACTAAAAAGCCAAGTTATCTGATACTGAAAAAATCAAATGATTGTTTATTAAAACAAACAAGTTGTCATCTAAAAGCAAAAAAATTGTAAACTTGTCTAAACAGAATTCAATTTTCATTACTCTTCGTTTACAACATCTATCCACATATTTGAAGCTATATTGGTTCTTCATTTATTTGCATGCTCTCTTTGTTGCTTTTGAGTTTCAATAATAGTTTCATCCTCTTCAATTACTGGTAATGATGATGTAGATGAATCTTCACTATTTGATTCAACATGAAATTCATCAGAACGACACTCTTTGCGAAGAAAATTATGCAATCCTGCACATGTTAACACCATCTCTGCTTGTGTTTTAAATGGAAACAGAGATGCTGATTTAAAAATCGTGAATCGCGATTTGAAAATCTCAAATATTCTCTCGATTACATTTCTTAAGCTAGCATCACGAAGATTGAATAGTTCGTTAGCATTTTCTGGATTACGACCCTGGTCACCAAAATCTTGGAAATGATATCGGAGACCTCGAAATGGAGCTAAGAACTGACGACGATTGGGAAATCCACAACCCACAAGAAAATATTTACCTAAGTATATAATTCATGCATAAATCATCTCACGTCATGAAAAAGATGACTTCTAACCAATTGAAGAAAAAAATGATTACCTATTGGTACTTTAAGTCCATTTCTTCTTACTAATGCATCATTTAGTAGTTTGGAATCATGAGCTGAACCTTCCCATCCACTAAGGATATAAATGAATTCAATATCAAAATTGCAAGCCGCCAATACATTTTGTGATATTGCAAATTAGGAGTCTCTTTAATAGCATCTCATATAATGTTCTTGTCCTCCATTTCCTTTCTCTCTATCTCTTTCCCTTTTCTCCAACAACTTAAACATTTCTCGAATGTCAGTTGCAATTCCAGTAATAGAATCCATGCTATGAGAAATCTTTTCTTGAACATCAGCTCAGGTCATGGTATCAAATGAGCTAGAATTCTCATGTTGAGTTCTAGTTCGCTTTCTATGGCCATTATTTTCTGTAGGAAATTCCTTGTCAGTTTCAGTAGTGGGTGGGAAAGACATATAATTATTAGATGATGGAGCATTGGTTGACTCATCCGGTTGAGTTTGTATGTATGCCTCTTGACTCTCATCGAACACATAATCATCTATTGTAACATTTCTGTTTTCTTCGGAGCCATATATTCTTGCATCTGATTCATCACCCAAACTAATTGAGTTTCTCCCTGTAGCAGTAGCATTTCCAACTGCTATTCTTAAGTCTTCATAGTCAGGAAAGGTGTCTGTACGAAGGTGCCTCTGTTTTGGATGGGACTGTCAAAGAACAAATATTGGAAAAATGATGAGTCATCCTTTATTGTTAAAGAATTATAACTTAATCCAAAATAAAAAATTATATGAACACTCACCTCGAAGTAATTATCCCACACTTCATCACTAGCTCTGAACTTTTTGTGATTGAGTCCCATCCAAAACCAGAGCTGTACCGCATAAGCTCAGAGTATTTGTAATATTGTTGCTTAAACCAACTCAATCGACTTCGGTACATAGCATAGTTCTTCTGGCATCTAAGTTTTTCATTTAGAGCAGGAAGTATTTTTTTTTTCAACAGTTTGTTTACTTAGCACCCCATTGCTATTACTCCAACCACGATTGGAGGCATCAACCATAAGTTCTAACAATGTAGTGCTTTCTTTCACACTCCATGCATTATACCCGATTCTACGTTTTCCTTGCGACCCTTCCATTTATGATCTCACTACTAGTCCGTTATATAAATCAAGAGTTAAATTTATATATATATATATGTTAATTATTACAAAAGACAATATATCTAACAATGGGTAGAATTCATGCTACAGGTAGAATTCATACTAGAATGTATATCTGCAGGTGATGATTTTTTCTTTCTGCATCATTCTAATTAAATGGCTGAGACATGTTCGTTAAATATACAGACAACTTAAGAGAAAAACAAGACCATATGTCAATTGAAATTGGAGAGAAGGATGCCTGCACATAACCACCAATTTTATCAAACAAGTGATCCCTTAATAAGAGTTAAGAGTCCATCAAAACCCCTTCTCAAACACCACTTCAAATGTTGATTGTCCACGTACAAATTATAAGCCTTACTTATAGCTTATTAATCTAATATNCTTTCTGCATCATTCTAATTAAATGGCTGAGACATGTTCGTTAAATATACAGACAACTTAAGAGAAAAACAAGACCATATGTCAATTGAAATTGGAGAGAAGGATGCCTGCACATAACCACCAATTTTATCAAACAAGTGATCCCTTAATAAGAGTTAAGAGTCCATCAAAACCCCTTCTCAAACACCACTTCAAATGTTGATTGTCCACGTACAAATTATAAGCCTCACTTATAGCTTATTAATCTAATATCCACTTAATAATTAACCACATTACTATAAACTCATTCTTACACGTATGCAGTTAATCAATCACATAACCAAATGATCAAATATTGTTCAATTGTTTGTTAAACATTTGAATAATATAATATAGAAAAATATATATTAAACTTCACCAATTAAGGAGGTGACACGTGCAATAGAACTTGGATAGAATTCTGAAATTAATATATATCACTTTCGTGATTAAAAACTCATTTGCAAAAGATATTTATTAAAAATTCATCAGCAAAATGCAGTAATCGAAAATTATGGATACTAGGGTAGCAAATGCTTCCATTAATGCCCCCCTGTGATTTTTTCCATTAGAGGGACCGGGTTATCATTGTTACAAGAAGTTTATTCCTGTTACCCAAAAATCATCATCAATTGATAAATTATCATACATATATTCTTCACAGCAGAGAAAGGCTAGAGAGAGAGAGAGAGAGGCGAAAAACCTGTCACGACGAAGAAAGCGAGAGATGGAGAGGCGAAAAAATTGCTACAGAGAATGGCGTGAGAATCTGTGAAATTTTGAATGTTGGATATAAAATTGTTACAGATTTTTGGTATTTATATTTATGAATTGAAATCTTTTAAAATCTATTAAAATCCATCAAATTATTGGAATCCCTCTAAATCAAGTAGCTATTGAGGATACCTAAATTTCTCAAGAAACTATTGAAATCTAAGTTGAGAACACCTATATTTTTAAGTATTTATAAAAATTTAAATTGAGAACACCTAAATTTTAGTGAATTATATTTTAATATGATTTGAGGACGCCTCAATTTATATAAAGTTTTAAAATCCATTAAACTCTCGTTTGAGGACACCCCCTTAAATTACATAATCTTTTTGTGGTGTGCAGTTAATTTTGTAATGAGGGTTTTGTGAAGAGTTTATGAGTGAAATGGAGAAAACTGAAAGAAGCTCCGTTTTTGTTTCGCAACGATTTTTTTATATACGAGTCCATGCCTCCATTAGAGGGTGAATTTGCAAAACATTGCGACTGAATTTTCCGAATATTCATTCGTTCAGTTCTCTTCTAGGGGAATTTGGCGTAAAATGGTCCTTAATCTTTGATTTCAATGCAAAAATGATCCCTCATGTCTTTTTTTTTTTAAGCGAACATGTTGAAATTACAATTAACATTCACCAATAACAAACATTAATTATCCACAGATGATGATTTGAGTTCGAAAATCTATTTTCCAATCATAGCATATGTAAAGATGTAGATATCATATCTATAATTGTATTTAAATAAACGAGTATCGTCATGTGAGATTTCTTCAACAATGATCATAATTGTAAAAAAAAAATCCCTAGCGAAATACAACACAATTTGTTAGATGATGAGTTCATCCATGTGTCTCTCGACAAAATGGTTATCGGGCGAGATCACATTCCCTGCTTATTCGGGGTCGGCAAGGACGTAAAACTTCCAATCCACATTTAAAAAATTATATTTAAATTAAATCAAAATATTATTAATTATTGTATAAGTTAAATTAAAAATCATAAAATACTATTTTTTTATATCAATACAATTTTATTAGTTGGAAAGGGGATGAGGGATGGTATGTGATTTTTGTCTCTATTTCCCATTAATCGGGAAATTCCTAACATCGTTGTCATTCTTATCTCTCAATAGGCATTCACACGATAAAATAAGTTATTATGCTAGAATAATAATATGTTATGTTATATTTATAAAACATTAAATAGGTACTTAAAGCCTCAAAGTCCACAACAATAAAAAAAATTAATTAGTTGAAGGGGTTAAATGAAACATTATGAGCAAAATGAATCCAAAGGCCTCACCAATAAATAAGTCAAGTCTATCTCATATATTAAGCTTTGGTTTGGATTTTAAAATCCAATTAAAATCTCAAATCAAAGTCAACAATTAATTATAATCACACATTTCATAGGATCCACAACTTTTCAACCATACATTTTATCAATTTTTATTAAAATCTACTAAAAATCTGATTTTAATTTCTACCAAATAGGGGTTAAGTTATATGGTTGCCCATAACATGATTTATACATATAGAGTAAATTAATTATATGATTAGTCCAACTTAACCTATGTGTTTCAGCACTCAATTGGTTTTTAACAGGACCAATGTGCCCTTAATTTTAATAAGAAAAATTACAGTTGGGTCCTAAAGAAAACTAACGAGTTTTTATAATTAAGTACTTTATTGAATAAATAAAAAATATACGTAAGTATATTTACGAACTATTATGAAATAACTTAAACTACTCATAGTTAATTAACGTGTTAAAAAAATTATCAGTGTTATCATTAATTAATTAAAATATTTAAAGTTTTAAAATTTTATTTCATGGTTAAAAAAAAAAAAGTGACAACCTTGATCGTCAAACACTTTCATTTAATTGAGTTATTCGTTTATTATAAAATTAGAGCTCCAGCTCTATTTTTCATGTTTTAATTTATCGTTTTATTATCATTTGTTAAAGAAAATAAAGAACACATAATTTGTATATTAATTCTATCAATATTCTAATGTTAAGAAACACAATAAGATTGGTTGTTGAATGTTGTAAAATTATATATATCATTACATTTTTTATGTATGCTCAATTTTTCAAATTCGTCACATTGCAAAACAGTTACGTACACCAATTAATTTTGTCCTAAACTTTTATCTTAGGGCAAACAATTGGAGTAGTTCATAAGTAGTTAATACTTTACACGTTGTCCAATTGACGACCTAACTCGTTGCTTTATTTTGACTCGACCATCTCCAATTAACTCAACACCAAAAGACCAAACTATACAAAATGCCACTTAAACAAGAACCTCTTGATACTCAACTTCAAAGCCAACAATCCTCATCAAATCCGGAAATCCGATGCAAAACCTTTTAAAATACCATTATCGCTTGCCAATCAAGATTATACATACGTTCGATAGCGAATTGACACCAGGCAGCCCAAAATGGCGTCAATCCTATGTATCTACGAATCATTTGCATCTCGTCCAGTATATTTTTAATATATTAAATATCATAATCATTTTTTAGAAGATTATAGTCCTACTACAATTCAATTATTTCTATAATACCTTACTTTTCGTTTTTAAATATGTATTACTATAATTATTTTTCAATTAATTAACATTAACATTAACATTAACATTAACATTCACATTCATTTAATTAATATTAATTAAAATTTCAAATTCACATTCACGTCCATGTTATTGATTCCAATGTTTTAAAAATCGATATAGACATCGACCCGAAAAAGAGGAAGGGTCAAAGGTCAAAAGTCTGAACCGATCGGAATGTGATTTTTTAAAAAATTTAAAATATATACATTTAAATAGGTTGAACCGGTTTAATCGGGAACGGGGTCACACGAGTTTCCATAAACCAATTGGTTTAACGGGTTCTTAATTAAATCTATAATATATTAAATATTACATCAAATTAGAATACTTTTTTGGACGATTATATCACTACTATAATTCAATTATTTTAATAATATTTTACTGTTCGTTTTTCAATATGTATTTAATTTACAAAATGTAATAAATACTATAATTAATTCTCAATTAATTAACATTTACATTCATTTAATTAATATTAATTAGAATTTTACGTTCGCGTTTACGTTCATGTCATTAATTCCAATGTTTTAAAAACCAACACAGTCATCAACTCGAAAAGAGAAAGGGTCAAAAGGTTGAACTGAGACGGTGGTTTTTTAAAAATTTAAAAATATAAATTTAAAATTTTTTAAAAATATATACATTTATATAGGTTGAATCGGTTAAACCGGGAACGGGTCACTGGTTTACAAAAGCCGATGGATTTTTAATTAAAGGTTTTATAAGCCTAATCATACAGATTTTGGTATCGATTCCCAGTTTTCCCGATTGGACTGAACTGAACTGATCGGACCATTCTAATTTTTAAAACACCGATTAATTCTTAATTAATTAACATTAAACATTCACTTTCATATATTTAATATTAATTAAAATTTCATGTTCAAATATGCAGATCTGTATTCACATCCATGTATGATAATTAACATCCAGTTTCATTTAATTGAAAATCAAATTATGTTAATTTAATATAAATAATTTAACATTCATTGTCATGTAGATATTCATTGGTATTAATTCTAAAATAACTAATATTCACATCAATGTATGTATTGAATTTGTCATTTATCTTTATTTATGCATTTAGTTGTAAGTCTAATACTCACATTTAAGTATGCATTTCACTTTTTATATATACATATAATAATTAACATTTATTTTCAAAGACTTGTATTTCTCTCATATTTAGATCAAAAGAGTAAATAAGGGAATTACCTTAACAATACTTATAAAATATTTCAGAATAATGTACGACTCACGTTCAACTCTAACTAGTCTACTTAAAAGGGAAGGTGAGTACTCCTTGTTTTTACATAGAAATGTATCATTTACATCACAAAAACAAGCTTCTAATCAAACAAACAAATTTATGATACATGCAAAACTCTGTCCAATGGCATCCTCTCTGACCACCTGGATCTCACACAAGAAATTAAAAGCTTGCCATTGTAATTATATCATGTCGAAGGATAAACAAAGTGCTCAAAGAGTCAAAGTTTTGAGATACGCGCTCAAGAAGTCATGTTTCTCCTCCATCAATAACGGAATTATCTGTCTTAGGACATTCCCAGGATGGCACTATCTGAAAGAGCACACGCAGGGATCAAGATGATATATTCGCAATGCTTAATAATCTTGTAAACATATAACAGTTGCTGAAAGAAAATAGATTCTATACGTTACTTGATCATGGTTGAATTATTCGCTAAAGCTGTCTTCAATCTTTTGGCCCGAGATTCATTATTTGAGTTATTTTGACAGTCTCCATCCACAAAATTCTGACCCGTACACTCTGCAAAATCCCAAAAAAATTCAATAATTTATAATAGAACGTATAAAAATGAATAATCGCACAAGATTGAACCCTTCGGACTCTTATGGAAGTATGGTATCCGAAAGGAGAATTTTTAATCCTTCAGAGCAAGTAAACATCATTAAGGGAAATTTCCTAAATCATTCTTGTCCACACCACATTATATTGATTTCGACGATTTTACTTGCGGTGGTAAACCAAAACCCAAGCAAGTGCATTCATAAGCCTTTAAGCGTTACTTAGCAAATCATTGGAGCACCTTTCTTCTTTCTAATTTCCTGTAGGTTCTATTCGGGAAGGAAAAATCAAAGTGAGAAAGTCGAGTTTGCAAGACCTAAAATAAACAAATTGTGGAGAAAAATCCCTCGAGAAACCTTGATTCCGGGCTCAGAAAACAACCAAACGAATATCACACTACCAAGGCTCGACCCAAAACCTCTATACCTTGTTTGCTCCAAGTTTCATCCTGACGAAGGGGATACGGTGGTGGTGACTGCAAGCCCACACAAGGAGGAAGGAGAAGAGAGTAACAATGGTTGGAACTCACCAAGAAAT